>JAVGVS010000055.1:2252705-2324170 GCA_032718565.1 Distichodus sexfasciatus | reverse complement strand
AGAATAATAATAATAATAATAATACATGTAACAATTTGTGAACATGTATAGTTTATTTTGTTTATTTTACTAACTAGTATAATGTAATGTACTGTGAAGGAGTAGTGATGGAATGTTGAAGTCTGGAGGACTAGTGGGAAAATCTCTATTGTAGGGAATATAGAAATTATAACATAGTCACATCCATGATGTTAAAAACACAGTTAACGTGGACCGATATATGCGTACATTACAACGTGCAATAATACTTGACTCAAAGTCTTAATATGCTTTAATGTGCTTGATTTAAAAACAATCAGTTATCTTTTTTTTAATGAGCAGGATCAGACTGTGGCAATTCATGGTGCTTATTTATTCTGTACATTGCGTTATTTTTTTTATGTTGAATGCATTCTTTAAAACATTCCAAATGCATATTGAATATATAAAGATATAAAATAAAATAAAAAGTGCGGGCAATAAGAAGATAGCGAGTAAGCAGTAACTTTAGCCTCGAAATCGGGAGGGTTTAAGCTCTTCTAATATTGCCCTTTATGTAGGTTTCAGTGTCCAGGACATAGCAGTCTGGAGCGCTGGAATCCAAGGCAAGTGGAATGGACAGAACTCAGCTGTACATCTAGTTTGAGAGTGGAATAAAGGAGCTCTTTCTGTTTCCAACTGAGATGAACATTACTGAACAAAGGTGTTCATCAATATACCCAAATATATCAGTTGAGTGTGACCCAAAAATGTTTCCCACCAGGGCTCAGGTTAAACGTCTTTAACAACAGCTGCATTTAATGCAAGCTCTCGAGTAAGCTGAACTTTACCGTTAAGCATTAACCTTTATGAAGTTGTATTTTGATAAATAAAATAATATAAAAGGTATATTGACGATTTGGAGAAAAGTGGGAATGTAATATGAAGAATTCTCATTGAAGAAAGTTCGAGTACCACGCGTGGGTTATTCGTCCCAACAAACATGCGTAGTAACGTTATTGCCATTGTTGTTTATATACACTTTTACGGTTATTATGAGTTACATGAGTCCTTATATATGACAACCAGCCCACTGTAGCTTATGCACGTGGTGGGGGATTAGCTCAAATGGTAGAGCGCTCGCTTAGCATGCGAGAGGTAGCGGGATCGATGCCCGCATCCTCCAGTAAGTTTTATTTTATGGAGGTTAACCGACATTGGGAAATTACCTGTTAATATGTAATATGTAATGACGCGAAAAACATGAAATGTGACTAGCAAAGTTTAGCGGCCTCTAGCGGCAGAAAAATATCAATTTGGTCAAATGTCTAACAAAAGCTACTCTAGTCAGTTGATTAATTTTGTAATTCAATCACCACATTCTACCCAGTGAGACACTTTATATTGCTGATGTGATCTGTTGCGTGTGGTCTAATTTTAATAACTTACAATGAATGTTGTATTAATTGTCAGCTAATATCTATTGTTACATGTCTCAATATTTGGTATGTGGTAATTATTGTACTTTACGGTTGCGCTTCTCTGATATTTACTGCGGACTATATAAAACTGTTCATGTAAATTTCATTGTGCAATAACCAGTTTACACTGCGCTTTAATGATCTTTTAAGCCTTACTCGTCCGCTCGTTAGTTAGACGGGGGATTAGCTCAAATGGTAGAGCGCTCGCTTAGCATGCGAGAGGTAGCGGGATCGATGCCCGCATCCTCCACTTTTCATTCTTGTCAGTGTGGTTAAAATTATATCACCACAAATAACACATTCTGTTATTATTGATTTTGTTATTTACAACTTGGAATAATTTCATAAATGTAAAATTAGGCCAGAAATCGGACGCATGAAGTTCTATTTTGTTACGTTAAACACGCTTTATTAGGCAATGCACAGGGCGGCTCGGTAGGTGTCACTGTGTGCCGTAGCGGAAGAGAAAACTCCATTTCCGCTAACCCGAAAGAGGTATATCCCATATCGCACACTAGTGTACTCGATAGTGTGCCGAACAGATCGTCGGTATCAAGTGTATGTGTATTGAAACACTACGTAGTGCGGTAGTTCGGGGTTCGGGACGCAGTCTTCAGTATCGAAACGGAGCTGGTGGGAGCTGAACACGCCGAGTCGGTATTGTGATCTCAGATCTCTAATTTTATACATACATTGTTGATTTAAACTACATTGCGGTTAAAACCAGTTTGGGTTATTAAGGTGATGATACAAAAAACGAGAGCGGGTTTTGGTATTTGAGGGTTGAGTTTGATTGAATATCGCCTTTGGCCTTTGTTCTGCGGCCCGCGCCGTTAAAGCGGCTTTGTGTGGCTGGAAAAGTTTCTTTTCCCTTTTAAGGTCGCACCGGTTTTTACTGAACAAAGTTAAATCTATTTAAGGTCTTATTACCTTAACGAACGGGTAATATATCCGGCTTTATAGAAGCCGCTGTGGTTGCGCTAGCCTGCTAGCATGTTAGCTCGCTTCGCCGGTCCCTTCTGCCTTTGTTTAGCGCTGCACAGATTACTCGGGTCAGGCGCGTTAAACGGGACGACGAGGTTTAGAAATAGTTAGGTGATTTTTTTGTTTTTTTTGAGGTTTTAAGTGTTATTAACACATAATGTTAACACGTTCATAACTGTGCCCGAACGATTAGTCGCCATGTCGATATTACCGATATCGGTTAATTGCCGATAAATGGCGGCCGGTAAATAACCAAAAAGAAACGGATTTGTTTACTAATTTAGTCTTTTTACGACAGTTATCGTTATTGATATATCATGCAACTTAACAATGCAGTACAATATGTATTTTTGTAATATGTAAACTATCTAATTTTAATATAGAAATAATGTAACACTTTAATCACTTCATTTTGCTTATGAAAGGTCTTAAAATAAATGCAGAAAATACTGTGTTCAGGATTTTTAATTGTTAGGAAATAATGTTGTATTGTTTCCTGTATACATATTCTGACATCACTATTGATAATTGCATATGGTTATGATTTAATGTCAACCCTGAGATTAAACTCCGGATCTTTAAAGGAGTAATGTGTTGATTTTGAACACTATATTTCATTGTTCATTCAAGCTTGTGAGGACAGGACTATATTGTCAAGTTTACTGTGTGTTATCTAACAGTTAAATCTCTCTAACTTGACTTTCTTTCAGTTTGATCGCCGAATTATCCAGCCACCATGTCTGAGGATGAGGGATTTGTTGTGCGGGTCCGGGGATTGCCGTGGTCTACCTCTGTGGATGAAGTCAGCAGATTTTTTTCAGGTAACTCCGAGGTGTTTTAGTTTTGGATTTTTTTTGTGTGTGTTAGTTTTGAAGTTGTAGCAGAGTTGATCCTCCTTACTTATGTTTTCAGAATGCAAAATTGCCAACAACGGCACGGGCGTCCACTTCACCTACACTCGAGAAGGCAGACCGAGCGGAGAGGCCTTTGTTGAGCTCGAGTCGGAGGAGGATTTGAAGCTCGCCCTCAAAAAGGACAGAGAAACCATGGGCCACAGATATGTGGAAGGTATGGATACAGCATTCTTAAGACTGATGTTGGTTATTAAAATTCAAAAATTCTGTAATGATAATTGACCATTAATCATGGGGGTTTTTTTGGTTTTTTTTTTGGTTTTTTTTTTATTTTAAAAGATAAACCAAGATTTTTGTTCAAGATATCACAATTTAGTTTTAAAATAAATATGGAATTTTTTTTCTTTCAGTGTTCAAGTCCAACAATGTGGAGATGGACTGGGTTCTGAAACACACCGGTCCAAACAGCCCAGAAACGGAGGGAGATGGACTCGTGCGACTTCGCGGCCTTCCTTTCGGGTGCAGCAAAGAGGAGATTGTCCAGTTCTTTTCGGGTAAGCCTGACCCGTCTATCAGCTACTGGGTCACCACTGCATACTTACATATTTTATCATAATTGACCTACACAAGCCTTTTGGCTGGTGGTGAATTGATCAAACGGGTGGAAACATCTTGCTACAGCTATTCAATGCCCAGAGATTTGTGTGTGTGTCATTGTGTGTGCGCCTGATTTTACATTTGTACTGTTAATTCAAGACAAGATGCAAAGCAAAGTGTGAATGGGCTTGTGATTTTTTAATGTGTCCCCCCGCTGTGGTTATCTGTCCTTGGGTTGAAGGGTTGGAAATCGTGCCAAATGGGATTACGTTGCCGGTGGACTACATGTGGAGGAGTACGGGGGAGGCCTTCGTGCAGTTTGCATCACAGGATATAGCTGAAAAGGCTCTAAAGAAACACAAGGAAAGAATAGGGCACAGGTGGGGATGGATGGACATTTGGTTGGCAGGTTTCAGCTCATTTTGTTTTTCTTATAGAACTCACTCACGTATATGTATTTTGAGCAGACGGTTTCCCGGACAAAGATTCAGAGCCAGATTTTGTCCGGACTTAATTTTGTGCCCGGGAAACCGGCCTGCCATGTGTTGACACCTGATTAACCTGCTGCACAAGTCAAAAAAGACACACACACCTCCAAAACAGAGGATAAAGAACAATGTCTGTGGGTTTTGTCTTTTTTTTTTTCTTGTTTCATGTTAAGATTAGGACTGTGCGATATGATCAAAATATCATCCCAATATTACAACATAGACAAAAACAAAGAAGTGGATTTTACCACTTGAGTCACAGTTGTCTCTGTCTGTTTTGTTTTTGTGAAAAAATAAGTATTGCACGATTTTTCAATGCTTGACAACAGCATTATCAAGATGCTTTAATAGCCAAAGTGACCCTTACTTGTTGCCATGGTGACAACTGTCGGGTTGTTTTCAAAAATAGAAAATTCCGGCTCTGTTTCTTCACAAGATGGCAAACAAATTTGCCATGAAATAAACAAGTGTAATATGAAACTATCTATTTTGCACGGCCCTAATGTGTTTTGGAGTTTGTAAGGGGTAACGGATCACCGTAAGAACTGCCTGTAAGCAGAAAGCTCCCTTATATTTTGCTTTTTATTTCTGGTAAATTGCACTCAGATGTGAGCGCGTTAGATTCCCGACCTATAGGGCTGTGCGATATGACAGAGTATATCACATGACGAAATTGGAACATCTATTGTTTCATATTATACTCGTTTATTTCATGGCGTGGCAATATATGTTCATGGTTTGGATGAGGGTTTGCCGTAGTCACCATGGCGCTACGTGGATGTAGGTATAGATAATACTATAGCGTTATATTTGTGCCTTAATTCAGTGGAACTTTTACAATCAAAATCTCGTGCTCAACTTCCCTACACGCAAATCTGCCCGCCCTCAAGTTCAGATCTATGGAACGCCAAAGATGCCACAATTCACCTTAAAGGCACCGTGCTAGAGCACCATACAATTGTCACGTTTTAAAGCCGTTTATAACATAAAAAGCAACGTTTGACCACAAGTCACTAGGGCGCCGCAAAAAGCAACATAATGGCACAAACACCCAAAAATGGGTGTTTTACGGTCAGTTGTGTAGAAATATAGGTGAGTCGTGGCTCCCTTGGCGCTCCATATGAGCGTAGGCAGAGTTGAGCGCACACAGACATAAGATTCTGCTTGCGAAAGTTCCACTGCATTTCCAGAAAATGTACTGTATATGATGTTGTTATCGGGAAATGAGGCTTTGATTATATCGCACAGCCTTACCGACCTACACCATCTAGTAGTTACAGGGTTAGTGCTGGTAAGTTTCTCCTTCTGTACACTACTGAGTATTCTCTGAATGCACAATTCTCTCTTTTTCCAAATATGTGTAAGAAATAGATGATCAGATGAGACTTGGTCAGGGCTTTTTATTTGCGGTGATCCTTTTTGCTTCAGCTGAAGTTTCTCTTTTAAGCCTATTTTTATGCTCAGTGCTCAAATCGTCACTTCAGGCTCCAAAATGGAGTTTTCTATCAACAGCTGAATATTTGTAAACCTTGTTCTTTAATTAGCATAATAAACCTTGTTGGCATTAGACGTGGAAGCTGTGATTTAATCTGACGGTCGTCTCCGGCACGTGTGCAGGTACATCGAGATCTTCAAGAGCAGCCGAGCCGAGGTGCGGACGCACTCCGAGCCTCCGCGTAAAGGCATGGGCATGCAGCGTCCCGGCCCGTACGACCGGCCCAGCGGAGGAGGAGGAGGAGGAGGCCGAGGCTTTAACGGCATGAGCCGAGGGAGCTCCTACGACAGGACGCGGCGCGGAGGCTACGGCGGAGGTGAGGACGCGTCGGGTGGATGTTCATCAGCAATGTGTTTTAGAGTTTTCGAGCCTGATGGATATGATTTTTGCAACCAAAACCAAGTTAAAAGTGCAGTAAAATTTCATGCGTTAATTTAAAAGGAATGTGTGTAGAAACATCATAACCCAAGTAAGCATTTGTTTATTTGGTCAACAACAGCGTCTGAACAATCTGCAAATGTAATAACAGCAGGTTATGTCATTTTTCACTCCATTGTACAAACTGACTAGTCAATATGCCAAAAATGAAACCTTTCACGTTGCTGTTTATCCCCCGCCAGACGGGCCGTACCGTGACAGTGGCTCCAACTTTCAGAACACAACAGGCCACTGTGTGCACATGAGGGGGCTTCCTTACCGGGCCACGGAGAACGACATCTACAGCGTAAGCACACTCAAAAATCTGATCTAACTGTCGCAACTAATGTTGTATTTATGTTCTCAGATCATATATGTGGTTATATGCCTCAAAAATACTAACTATACAGGGGTGCATTTACCAAAAGCATAGTTGCTAAGTACGTTAGCAACTAACATAGTGCACAATAGCAACTAACCTGTCCTGTAGATGTGGTCAGAATGTGTACATATGCATTACATTTAGTAAACTACATTTAATTTAGTGTGATTTTGTTGTTTATCTGCCACAGTCAAATGGGAAAAGTAACTCAAAACAGCAATCTGGAAACGTTCATCTGTGTTCTATTGTGAATCGGTTATTAATCGTTTTTGCTTCAAATCATGAGCCCAAGAATTGTAATCGAATTGTAATCGTGATATTTTCTGAATCGTGCACCCCTATTATTTTGTACAGAATAATGTTTGAATGTTAGAGCTGCACGTTCTAAATCAGGTGATCTGTTGCAGTTCTTCTCCCCACTCAACCCGGTGCGCGTTCACATCGAGGTTGGGCCGGACGGCAGGGTGACCGGAGAAGCAGACGTGGAGTTCGCCTCCCACGAGGACGCCGTGGCTGCAATGTCCAAGGACAAGGCCAACATGCGTGAGTGGTGATGAGTGAATTTGTCTAATGAGATGTTGATTGGATGAATAGAAGCACAGTAAAGTTCTGTTGGGTGTGGCTCACCTTATGTTGGAGATCTCATGACCTTTTGGGGGAAATGTCACCCTGCAAATGTAATCTATATCACCATTATATGTGTCCTATGATGATAAATTGTACAGCTTTATACAAATCTGCCAAAGTTGGCTTTTATCACTGGAGAACAGTAACAAAGTAAATGTCATTATCTGAACTTCAGTTGCTTTTTTGTGTGTCTACTTTACAGATATGTTCCCATTTAGGGAGACTTTTATAGCAAATTCGATATTTGTCTGCTGTCCAGTGACCACTCACCGTTTTTGTGATTCTAGAGCATCGCTATGTGGAGCTGTTCCTGAACTCGACAGCAGGGGGCAGTAACGGAGGATACGGAGGCCACATGGTGGGAGGAATGAGTGAGTAAACAGGGTGGGACACATGGGTTGGGCAAATAAACATCCTGCAGGGAGGAATGCATGTCATGCACATCATACCTCTCATGTTCACACCAATATTAATAAGCTTTTATCCACTCAACTCCTCCAGATTCTCTGGTAATGATGAAGGAACACCATTTAGATGGAATCAGAATCTTGTTAACGCAGAGTTTATCCTGCGCTTGGCTTTTATCTCCCTGCAGATAATCAGTCGTATAGCCATGGCGGGCAGCAGATGGGAGGCGGCTACAGCGGAGGCTACAACAGCCAGTCCAACATGGGTGGCTACAACGATTACAGTGAGTGTGCACCTCTCTGGTTTTTGCGGCCGCTTGCTTTGGTTTGGTAAATAGGGTGGCTGTCGATTCCCTGTCACACAGGACGCTTTGAGCAAGCACAGGATTTGTAAGTTACACGGCAAGATATTTTTTGATGTGAAATCTCCCTTCAGCGTACTGTTTTGTTGCTGTAACATAGTCCTAGGCTTGTGCACCAAGCGGTCGTAGATTCAAATCCAGCTCTGTCCAACACTAGCACCATTGAAACCCTGGACAACATTAACTCCAAGCTGCTCTAGGGCCAGGGTGTCCAGTTGCGGTGCTGGAGGGCCAGTATCTTTGAGGATCTCCATCATACCTGGTGAGTCAATTCTGGTGAGGCTCTACCTAAAGTGAGATGTCAAGTATGATGGAAAGCCTCCTAGATGCCGCCTTCCAGAACCTAACTGGCCACCCCTGCTGCCGGGAGATTGCGAAGGTGGACGCTCCTCCGAAACCTCAGTCAGGGAGCAGGGTTATCTGACCTGCTCAAGGGGGAGTGGTATTGTAACATTTAAGGAGGGTTGCGATCTCAGTCGGTTAAAGCACCACATGGACTCACCCTTCTTTCAGGGATAGTCCAAGAATGACCCACTACTAGAACCTTTTGATTGGAGGTTTGAAATTGACGTTGGGCCCGAGAGCAAGCCCCTTAACACTTAAGTTGCCGTAGAAAGACTCCCTGGAACTCGGAAATGGAAGTCACTCACTACAACCTGTGCGAGCTAGATGCTAGAAATGTTTTGTCTGATCATCAGCCGGGTTGCATCAATGTCTGGTTGTTATGCTACGTTCACACAGAGCTACTAAAGCTGTAACATCGCTGAAGACACTCAAAAAGCATCACTGTCAAAATATTTTTGTCGCTCAGAACCTCATTCGAACACTCGATCTTGAGTAAAGGAGTAGCAAGCAATGTCTACATTAAGGTTGGTTACCGGTCGTTTACAGAAGGAACGCTTTATCTAATTTGCATAAAGATCAGACGTTAGCAGTCCTGAGAACATGAGCAGCTGGGCTGGTCCTTACACTTATATACCAAGTTTCTCAGTCAGTACTGAGATTTCCTTTGCTGCTTGAATAAAACATTTTGTTCTGCTTTCAGGTAACCAGAACAGCAGTTACTACGGCGGGAGTCGCGGCTCCATGGGCATGAACGGCAGCATGGGAGCAGGATGGGGCATCTGAATTTAAATGTCATTTTGCTGAGGCTGGAATGAGAACCATGAGATTCACAGGGTTCAGCGGGGTTCCATTGAGCTGATTTTTGTTAACGAGGCTCAAACCCTTTCCCCTGCCTCTGTACTGCCAAAGCAGCGTGTGAACAGAGAAGCTCAGCGTTGGTGTAAAATGCTCTACAGACTGTCCTCTAGATGAGCTCTTGATGCTTGTAAATATCACCGAGGTCCACACTGAGGCCACAGGACACTTTCATGTTCTCCGGTGTGTTGATGTTTTCTTTTTAATGTGAAGGCCGACGATTTGTTCCTTTTTTTGTACGTTTTAATAAACTGGAAAAATCTGGCAAATTTGATTTGAAAATGCCAATTTTTTTAGATAAGAATTGTTATAGGCATGTAAACCCTCCTTATGTTCTGACATTTGATTTCTTTACTGAGCATTGTGAATAAACTTACGGACTCTCTGTTGTGCACACGTGTAGTGCTGATTCTTTTTGATTTTTATAGAAATAAAAAATATAAATAAAAGATGAGCATGAAATTAAACTCAAAAACAGCTAATGTTTTACTCAGGGACGTTTATATATTTCATGTCTGGGTGATGCACAAATGTAATGATAATAAAAATGCATCAAGTTGTTTAATATACATTTTTTATTAATATTAGTGTTTTATTTATTTAATTGCGTTCAAATTGAATATATCAAATAATATGCATGAAATGTGTTTGCATTTTTTTCTGCTGGGATAATAAAATAGGAATATATTTATTTTGTGAATGTAATTTCCAGCAAATTGAGGCAGTGCTTTGTGCGCAGTGGCTCAATGAATTACAAGTGTTTCTACACAAGGAGGCGCTGTTGATAAGAATAAAGAAATTAGAAGAAATTAGCAACTAAATTTAGCGTTTGGCTATTGTTATAATAAACATCAGCTGGAATTTTGCAGCAGCTCCGAAATCTGATTATTTTTTAATTATTCTAGTTCCAAATTTCTTTTTAGTCAATATTTATAAGTCGCCTAAAAGCCTGCAAGTCGTTATAAATAAAGTAGAAATTTAACAGAATTTAAGAAACATTCAAACCTAAAGTTAATTTCTACATGTCTGTCGGAACTTGTATTTTACTAAATAACTGCACTTTACTAGTTTACCATAATTTTGCCCAGTTGCTGTTTACAGTATAGGAAAACCGTATATAGGACATTTTTTATTCTTTATATTTATTTTTTGTAAGCTTTCTTTAACTTAATCTCTTGTTGGCTTAATTTTATATTTAAACATGCACCGCCTTAGAAACGATCTCTTGAAGATCAAATAAAAAAATTGGGTAAATTTGGGATTTGATGCCTGTTGATGGACGAGGTGTGGCCGTGATTCATGTAGAGGAAGTTTCGCGCCGAGCTCAATCCTATAAAGGCTGGACTTTTGCCACAGTTCCTGCGCACCGCGCCTTCTTTATTCCATTTTTTGGCCACGATCGGAGTTGGAAACGGAGCTCGGGAAACAACAGTGGAATCTACAACGTTTAGGAATACAAGATTTAGGAATTATGAAGCGTCTTCTACTTCTCCTGCTTTTCATCCACTCTTTCGGTGCGTTTATGGGTTTTTTCTCTTTAAAGACTTTAACCGGGCACTTGTGAGATTCGGGAGTCTTTCCCAGATTTATTTGAGCTTGTATAAGGTAACACGTAGAAATACTGGTTTTAATTTCCGTTTTAGATTTTAACCTCAATTTCTCAAATTGCTCGGCTTTGCCTTAAATGACCTGCTCCGTTTTTAGGACGGATTCGGGACTAAAGTTAAAAATCCGGATCGTAAAATAATTCCGAATTTTGCAAATGGCAGATTTTCCGGATTTAAAGCATGTTCGGCTGCAGTGGGGATTATAAATATGGCTTTGTGTTTTTGAGGTTTGCACACACACACACCTGCTCATCTGAGCTCTCTTACAGGTGTGCTGAGGTTTTGTCGCGCCGCCGCTGTGAGTGAAAAACCCAGAACAACTTCACTCCAGCTGATCTTCAATCGGAGCCAAAAGCTCACAACAGCGAACAGAGACGAATATATTTACGAGGAAGATGAAGAAGAAGAAGATGAAGAGTTTTCGGGAGACTACGAGCCCGATTATCCCAAAGGTACGCAATCCCAAGTTCGTGCCGTGACAAAGTGCAAATTTGGCTGCCCTAATTGGGACCTAAGATTGCCTAGTTCAATGGAAAATGTCATAAATGTACATTTGCTAGAGTTTATGCTTCGGAAAAGACTTTAATTGATTAATCTGTGCCCTTAAACATTAAAATGTTGGGTTCTGTTTGGTGCAAATTTGACTTTTTGCATTTTGGCACCAAAAATTGTTTATTCATCATTCACCTCAATTGTTATGGCCTGTTATGGAGTAGACAAAAATGCTTTAAAAATAGATATTTCATAAAATCTTAAGACCCATTTTACTGTTAGAACCTTTGAATTACATCACGTCTGGCTGACGCAATTTAGATAGTCCTAGAAGCAAAAAGTTCGTTTTTACTCTTTCTGGGCTCCAGAAATGTCTTTATGTTGTTTATGATTTGAGGAAGACCCTCATATTCTTATTACCTTAAAATTTTCATTTGCAATTTCTTTCTGGTGTAAAATTTACATTTTGCTCCATTTAGCACCAGAAAGATCATTGCCAAATTGTTATTGTCTTATTTTTATTGGAAGTATAATAAACTCTTTCAAAAAGACATTTGCTAGAGTTTTTTTGAGTCTAAGCTTACAGACAATAAAGGAAAAAAATTCACACCCATTTTCTAAATGCTTGGGTTTTGTAGTAGGATACCTGATCCCTCTCAGCTATTCTGGTAACACGTTTGTCAGCCTAATATACAAACCTGACATGGTTGTTAAGCTTGTAACCTGCTGCATGTAACAAGCTATGTTTATGCTATATTTCTTTGACTTAAACATCATGCTTTTCATTTCCAGTTGCATTTTCCACCAAGCCTAAAGACTCCTCTGTGGTGGCGGTGACGGGGAATAGGACAAGAATCAGAAAGACAAGCAAGAGCCCGAAGAAGGACCCCTGTCTGAAGAAGAAATACAAAAATTATTGCATTCATGGGGTGTGTCAGTACATAAAGGAGCTTAAAAAACCAACTTGCATGTAAGTCCTTGTATATTTTAGCTTATATATATTATCTTTTTAGGTTGATAAAGTCCCCCATTAAGAATTATCCCCTGTATTTTTGTTTCACATTATTGACTCTGATAACTTTACTTTGCAGATGTGATGCAGGATACTCGGGGGAAAGATGTCACTCGTTTAGTCTGCGGGTTGGAAAAGTAGTGGACGGATATAGCCAGACTACATCTCTAGTTATCATGGCGGTCGTTCTGTCCTTAATGTGCCTTACCATAATTGGCATTTTATTAGCTCTCAGGTTAGTACGCTTGTTTATATTCCTCAGATCATCCAAAGATCATCTTTTCATGCGTGAAGTGTGGGTCCCTAAATTGACACCGATGGATGGTACTTCACTCAAGGGAATGCTGTGCACCAAAGGGTAAACGGTTTCTTAAATGTGTTTCTAGGTATCACAAAAAAAACAACAGAGACGTGCAAAGTGAAGAAAAAATTAAATTAGAAGCAGCTACTGTACAGGTGTGACAGAAACCGTGAGTATCATAACTTGTCTATAATGTGAGAATTAAAGGTCGAACTCTTAAAAAAATATGTATAATAATTGGCCGTACCCTTAGGATTCTGATAATCATTTTCTACATTTCATTCTAGACTCAGAGTCAGCAATTCATTGGTCAATGTGCCTACCCAGAGATAGAAGCTGCTTTTGCCCAGGAGAAGTATGGTGGTGGACTGATATGTATACGCTCCCCCTGAAGGATTTTATGGACTTTGCTTTAAAGACATTTTTTTTCCTACAGCTGAAGGATATCCAAAAAACAGTACATGCAGGGCGTGAAGTAGGAGAAAATCAACGAATGTAGCTCAGTCCCTCTTCATCTTTATTAACCTTTTGTCATTTTTATTTATTTATTTCTTAAAACTAGTGTCTTTTGTGCTTTGTGTCGTGATGTCATGTGGCTCTTCGAAACCCACAACTGTCTAGTAATTATTTATTTATGTATTAGCTATTTATTGTTGTTATATAATCTTTTTTATATGTTTATTGAAGGCACTGCCAGTTTGTGAGATCCACAGTGCAATCTGTTGGTAACTGCAGGCTAATACAAATTTTTTTGGCCTAGGAGTTTAGAGTCAAGATAATACATATTTTTGAGATCTAATGGCTGCCTGAAGTACATGACCCACATTCATTACTAGATGTAAATATCCTTAGATTAGAGAAAATATTTTGCACTTTAAACCTAGCAATTATCTCATTTTCATCTGGAGTACTTTGAGAAAATAACCAAAAATGTGTCCTTATCCTTACTTATAGACTGAATTGTATTTTTAATGTAAATATATTTATTACTGTAAAATCAAATAACATTAAAGGCTTTATTTTTTGTTGTGAAAGATTTAGAATTTTAGATAATTATATATAGTATAGTCCTCATTTAGCTTAAGATTTGAATTTTCTGTTTATACTGTGAAAAATTGAGCTCAATTAAAGACTAGATGTACTGTGTATAATATTTGTATATGTATGAGAGAGAGAGAGTTGTGTTTTAGCAGTATTAGTTTGCGTTTTCTGGTATTTGACTCTTTAAATGTTTAAGTTTTCAATGTAAACATTTCCCAAAAGAATGTTTATTTGAAATGAAAATGAATAAAACAAATGAAAATACATTCCTAATTCCTTTATTAATTAAAAGCACCCACAATAATATCCTCACAGAAGAAGGCAGATATTAGCACAAGGAAAGTATCTTAATATCATAAATTACATACATAACCTGTGTTACATGTTAATAATGTTAAACATTAGAAGAGTTTGCATTATTCTGACAAGTTTAAATAATAGAATATCTTACAAAACAGTATATAACTATGGCTAGGCAATATATATAATTTGGCAGCATCATTTTATGTGCTTTACTGCTTGATACAAAAAATATATTATTTATTAAAGAAATTATGTTTGGCACTAAAAAAATTACCCATTCTAGAATTATTAATTCAAGTCATGCGCTTAAAAAAAGATTTAATGCTCATAGTATCACATGTTCATAGTACATCTTTTTACAGCTCGATACAAATACAAATTACAGTTCGCACGCCGTAAATATATAATAATTAATAGTTATTCACATTGTAAAATATATATAATTTTTTTAAATACACACCATACTAAAATTATTCATTATTTGCCAACTGAGTTATTCAACTTATTTTGTTAATTTTTATAAGACAAAAAATATATTGTAACTTATACATCATTTTGTATAGACTTTCTGTATACTAATGCAGCACAACGCGTTGACGTATTTTATATTATATTATATATTTATGGCACCTATATTAATGCGTCTATCTAATTATCAGAATTAATATGAAATTTCCCTCATGAATATCTTCACAGTGCCATTAGCACGGTTAGCATTAGCCTCCGTCCATCGTTAGCCGCGTTAGCATTGTGCTCGTTCCTGTCAGCAAGATGGCAGCCCCCGTAGACCTCGAGCTGAAGAAGGTAAGGCGCGAAAAACGGCTTTTTATTACGATTCTTACATACTATTTTCGAGACTTTATGAAAGTCGGTGATGACTTTATGAAAGTCGATGGAATTAGCTGCCACTTTTACGCAAGAGAACGTTATTTTAGGCTGCTAACGAGCTAGCGGCTAACAGCATGTTTGAGGGGCGGGCTGGGTGTTGACGTTGTTTGCTGCAAATTTGAGTTGTAGAGCCTTTTTATAGATAGTGTAGAACACTTTGCAATTAATATATATACATATTTTTTTAATTTACACAACGTATTTTGGTTGCAAAAACATTTCTTATGCAAGCTAGTTCTGCTAAGCAGGCTAGTGGTTAGCCGGGTAACATCACATGTTCCATTATCTAGCTAGCATTGATAAGCTGCAATAAGAGTTATATTTTAAATAAGGTGAATAAGTTAGTACCTAATAAATATGAAATATATTCCTCCAACTACGTCTGTATTTACTTATATAACTGGCTAGCTAATGGACCAACCAACAAACAGTATTGACTCTTGGAGTGGACCGATATTGCGTTTTCTGGGCCGATATTGATTTTGACAAATCATGGAGGCCGATAACCGATATATTTCTGTAAAAATGGAAATTGATGTCAACATTCTGAATATCAAATATGCTAACACAAAACTCGATTTAAATGCTTTGCTCTGTATGCTCAGTTCTGATATCTTTTCGTCATGTTCTGTACATGAAAAGTTAGTATCTATAGAAAGTTCTTACTTAACAAGTAAGGTGTATGTATATCTACAATTTCCATTAGGTATATTAATAGATATTAATAACTAAGTGCTCCCTTAACTATCTGTCCACCTGTTTACCTAGCTAGCCAATAGGACCTGTTCATCTATCTATTTACACATTTTTGAATAACGCGAAGAATCAACCAGGTGTCAATAAATAAATAAGTCTTAATACACCTAGAATGATAAACCATAACAAACACAAACATTCTTTTTATTGTCATTTATGAAACAGCTCTATACTTAATAGAAAGTACATAATATGTGATGTGGAATCTCCGGTGCAGAGGCATAAAAGGATTAAAATCTCCACCCACACACTAACCATAATTGAAGATGTGTATTGTCCCTTTGACAGTTCCGCTCCTTAACTATTTTAATGATATGTTGTTTCAGGCTTTTGCAGAACTTCAAGCGAAGATGATCGACACGCAGCAGAAGGTGAAGTTGGCCGACCTGCAGATCGAGCAGCTGAGCCGCATGAAGAAGCACGCCACCCTGACGCAGAGTGAGATCAGCTCACTACCCAGCAGCACACGGATGTATGAAGGAGCCGGACGCATGTGTGTATCTCCCAGCGTTTAACTGGACACTTGATTGTTCATTAGGCCTTCCTGTGGTTTGTGTGGTCTTGTACAGAACTAGTTCACTGCAAACCTTTAAGCTTACCCGTACTGTCCTCCAGGTTCATTCTCCAGTCAAAGGAGGAGATTAATAATCAGCTTACGGAAAAGCAGAAGACGGCAGATGACAAAATCAAGGAGCTTGAGGTGAATATTCATGAACACACAGCAATTTTCATGTTATGTTTTCTTTTGTTGGTGATTTAATGGAGCAAAAATTTATGTTTTTTTCTAAATAAAAACAGCATTTTCTATTATTTTCCCTGAAAGGGATGAGCATGATTTGTCAGCATATTGTAAATAAATATCAACATATTACATATTATTGGTGTTAATTACAGTACAGGTGTCAATAAGGTACAGCACATGCATTTAGACTTAAACAGCTCCTCCCTGTTGATTACGGCTTAGGTGTTCCCCAAGGTTCTGTTCTTAGCCCCACTTTATATGCCAAATTTATGAATTAGATTAATAAAATTTTGTTAACAACTCTCATATTCATTTACAATATTATGATACAATTTTGTGTGTCTCATCTTGAGTTAAAAACACAAGGACCTCTTTAAATGCAGGAGTTTCTCACTAACCTCAGGTTATCATTGAATGCTGCTAAGATTAAAGTTTTGTGGTATGATGGGAAGGGTGTTGGGTCCACCAAAGGTGGAATCATCCTACAATGTATGACAGTGTATAAATATTCAGGAATTTGGCAAGATAGTGTGTCATCCTTCTTTGATTCTGTCACTTTGTTGCAAGTCAGAGGTCAGAGCAGGACTTGTTTTGTCTTTATAGAAATTGGAACGCAAAAGCCCATTTCAGAACACACACATTTGGTTATGTGGCTTTCTGTCTTTTTAGGGAGATTTATTTATTGTCATTCCAGGTTACCCCTACTAATTATTGGAATTTCTATTAAAAAGATCAAATTACACAAATTTATCTCAACTCATGCCTCTAGAGTAGGGGTAGAGTGATGTGGTTTTTCAGGGCCGAGACTGATTAGTCTCTCTTGATTACTAAGAGAGGTGGCTGTATCAGTGCGAAAGTACTGGATATTCAAATATGCCCTTTTTATTGGCATCTGTTTAAGAATGACAGATGCAGATATGCTTAAAATCTGCTTAAGAAAGTGATGCTGGCTTAATTGCGATGGAGAGGATGCGACTCCGTGTTTATAAACCCACAGTGATGGCAGAAATCGTTTTTTAAGTTTGTAAGAATATTGACGTGTATTTAGTGTCATGATGTACGCATTATTATGTTTTCATTTCCTCTTGCTGGTGTTAGATTTTCAACTTCCTTTAGTGAAATTGGCTTAAAAACACTTTTCAGTCAGCAGAATCAAGAATTCAAGCAACATCAGCATAATAAGGACATAATATTGATTACAACATTCTGTACATTCCAGCATCTCCATTCTCTTCAACACACTTATGTTTATTTCATTTTGCTGATGTGTTTCTCCTCTGTATGTCCAACTCAGGCTGCATACGTTCACATATAGATTCTACATTTCACGCTCGGTATTCAGCTGAAAAAGGGGCACAGAGCCTATTTTTAGATGCCAGGGCCAGAGCATTATGAGGACATGGTGAACCTCAGTGTGGTCAGGGGTGTCTGTGATCACACGCATCCTGCTGCTCTGTATAAAGCTTGTTTTCGTACATATATTTTAGATTATTGTGCTTGTGTTGGATATTACATGGTCTTGGGAGTATGTTCCCCTTACAGACGCTTCTGTAGCGTTTTGTTGAATTAAAAATCTCTGGGCAACATGGTGATGGCATGGCATGGCATGACATGACATGATGTGATCGCTGTATTATTGACTGACTGACTGAATTGCTATGAAACTTTTAGGAAGTAGTTTTCTAACAGCATATTTCTAAAGAACTTCAGCAGTTCTGTTGTGGTTACGTTAAGAAAATTGCACATGTTTCAGAGCAAATAAAGGGAAGCGGTGATGTAATTACATGTTTAAATATATATATAATTTTACACACTACCAGTCAAAAGTTTTTTGCACAGTCTAAACATTTTCTACATGTGTATGCAGAAATATTATTTCACTTTAAGTATGTCATTTTTGGCATTTTACCCTATTTAGTTTGCCAGCAAATGCATTACAGTATGTACCAAGAAGATGTCATGATTCATCATTACTCAGCTATGAAGTCAAGTGAAGTAAGGGATTATTTGTCATTGTGAACACACCACAGCACCACAACAAAATGTGACCTCTGCATTTGACCCATCTGTAAAGGAGCAGTGGGCAGCTGACGGTCAGCGCACAGGGAGCAGTACCTGGGGGACGGGATTGTTACCGTTCCGGGACTTGAAACCCTCCGATCGCAGGGCCAACTCCCTAAATGTTCCACTACCAACTGTCCACAGGCACTGCCCGTGAAGAAGCAGTGGGTCAAATGCAGCGGGCAGTACTTGGGGACAGTACCTTACTCATGAGTACATTAATGGTACCTTTACTGTTGTGGGACTTGAACCAGCGACCCACCAGTCCCCACTCCCTAACGGTTACACTACCCATATAATAATTATAATGGGGATCGTTATAGTGTTAAATATTTAACAAACTCTTAATGGACGGCCAATGGGACGAGACGGTTAACGAGTGCATTAAAAAGTTAAATGACTTAAAGGACTCAGATTTGTCTTAATGACTTTGCCCTAGTTGCCGTAGTCACTCAGACCCTCCAGGATTTCACGATGCTGCGATCACAACCATTAACGCAAATTCAACTAATGCCCGCTAATTTGTTGCAACCTTGCAATTTTGACCAGTCACCACAACTTTTTTGCAAGTTTTGACCAATTGTTGTTGAGCCATATGTCAGTGAACTCACTTGCTTGTCACAAGAAACAGAAAGCATATTACACTTTCTATAATCTTTGAAATCATTTGTTTTCTCCTTTTGGTTTTGTTCCCTTTGTTTTAATTCATTGTTAAATAATAATTATAAATGGGATAAAATCACAGCTTTTTCCGCAATTTTGACTTGCTTTCACAACTTGCAAAACTTGCTGCATATTGCAGCAAAACTCCTAAACTTTCATTGCAATTTTTTAGAAAAGCTGCCACAAAATAAGACATTTTAGGCCACAACAATCTCAAAAAAGGCCCACGAAATCCGGGAGGGGCTGGTTACCGTGACGTCCCAAAAAATTGAGATCATGTTTTGCTGGCCTTGCAGCGTGTCTGTATTTTGTCATAGTGTCGTATCTAATGGTGTAACTTCAAAACTTTTAGAAATATGTCAACCACTGACTAGTCACTCTTACTGCGTGTTTTAAATGTATTTTTTCCACAACTCCCATTACGTAACATGCTGTACCTGGTTCAGGGACGTCTCTGTTCGTTGACAGTAACGACGAGGCTGTTTACCTTCCTTTAAGTGAAGTGAACACACTTGGCTGTATGGAAGTTCAACCTGAGCTCCCAAACTGGAGAGCGCTTTGTCTGGGTCGATTACGGCGCGCTGAGGAGGAGGGTGCGGCGCGCTTTTCATGTGAACTTCGCATTGTACTTCTCTCACTAAATATTGACCTTTTTACGATTAAACGTATAACCTCTGCGGCTGATGGAGTTAAAAGCTGACGTCCAGAGGCTTTGCTTTGTCATTTGACGAGTCTGAGCGTGTCAAGGACGAGAGGCTGGATGTGTTGCATAACTTTGGAAATGTAAATCAAGGAGGAAATGTGCATTTCCTTATCCGCAGGAACTCAGGAATCGTATTTTTAGTTTGTTGATCCCTGTTGCATCTCACCAAACGTCATTTCTCTCGAAGTCTGTGATGTGATGAGTAAAGTTTGAAATCGTATCCCCGCATCCTTTAATTTTATTTGTCTTCGCCTATTAATCAGTGTCGTGCTGTGGGTATCATTATAACTGTGCTGTTTTCCCTTTGTGCTGTGCATAGCTATGTGATGATTTCATATCGGCGTAGCTTGTTTGTTGAAAGTGCTGTGATAAGCCGATTCTTTCATTGTTGGCTCATTCTTCTTCCAGTAATAGACCTGATATCAGTTGGTTCGTATGAGACTCCTGTGTGCTTTATGCATGTCAAACATCGACGACCAGCCTTGAAGTAACCAATAAGAAACCTGCAAATTACATTTTCGTTAACTAACATTTCCTTCTTTGGGCAGATTTCTGTCTTAGGTCAGGGATTTCGATGCGCTAGGTCTAGCCACCGCAGCGTGCCCGCGCCCCTGTTGAAACTTCGTGCAGATGGCATGGGTTATTACAGATTGTTACAGGATGTGAGCCACATTTGGCGTTACCCAATTCACCTTCTGTCTGTCTGTAAGGGTGTGATGGTCATAAAGCTGCAAGTTTCATCATCTCCCTACAGCTCATAGTCTGAGCCCGAGAGTGAATCCAGCATCATTTTGTGCAAATATTTGCATGTCGTCTCGTGGGGAGAGAGTATGTTATTTTCCACTGTCTATTGCTGAAATGAAAATCCTTTGTTATATGGCTTAATTGTCTGCTTTATTTATGTAGATGCTCGACAATCTAATAAACTTGGGCAAATGTATGAGCGCATATGGGATGAATAGATCCCTAATAAATTTGGCATAATGATGATTCTGGCCTCAGTGATATTAAAAAGTTAATATAGAGCCGTTTTATAGGTCAGTGACCGGTTACAACCTCTTTCCACACATAAGAATTAATATTGTTGGTTGTTTTATTTCCACTTGTGAACAAACTCATTACATAAGTGTTACATAATTACTTCAATTAATGTTCACCTTTTACTCGCATTTCCATGGCACTATGACAACACTTACTTTCTAAGAAATCTATTGACTGTCTTATGGCAGATACTGACTCTTTTTTTGTTTGTTTTTGGTAGTAAGGTAAAAATCTTGTCTTCAAAAACTGAGTATGATATCAGCAGCCAATATATATATATTTTTTCTGACCAAAGCGAGGAAAGTTTTGACCAATAAGTCAGTCTTAAACAAGTTGTGGAATTATGGGAGCCGGGTAAAGGCATTTATAATGTGCCATCAAAATACTACTAACTCATTTTTTAAAGCTCAGTCCGTGCCAAAAAGATTGTTAATTAGGGATGCACTCGATTCTTAATTTTGTGCTCTCGAGTTTCACATTTGCGCGTGCGACTTTGAAATTTATGCCCGCGAATTTTTTGCGGCAAGCGATTTTGCGCGCTCTAGTTTTGGCATTGATGTGACGCCATACTCACGCATCCAAAATTCATTTCGTCGCCGCACGATGTCACGATGTCGGTTTATAATCGGCAATACGTGTGAGTGATTGGCCGATCACCAATCAGGCCGATCAGGCCAAAAATTGTCCCATTTCCGATCGCTGGCCGATCGATCGATGCATCCCTATTGTTAATGTTTGAATGGTAAATTATAGTACAGGTATAGTAATGGTGAAAGTGAAAGATTATTTGTCATTGTGAACACACCACAGCACAGCACACAGTGCACCACAGCAAAATGTGACCTCTGCATTTAACCCATCCACGAAGGAGCAGTGGGCAGCTAACAAGCGCCCGGGGAGCAGTGCTTGGGGACGGTACCTTGCTCATGAGTATCTCAGTGGTAACTTTACCGGCCCTGGATTCGAACCTGCGACCTTCTGATCACAGGGCGAACACCCTACCGTTATGCCACCAGCTGCCCATGGTATAGTATAGTACAGTAGAAAAAAATATTCCTTTAAACACAGTAGTGTAATTTAGTGACGGTCCCTAATCCTGCAGTTCTAAAACCATCAGGAACACGGAGATTGTGAGTGAGAACTGGTGTTGTTAAGGAAATTAAACAGTATAATGGTGTAACTTGTTTTTGGGCTTGTAGTGTGTTGCGTTGCTTTGTCGTTTTAGCGCAAATGTCCAACAATAAACCAACTTTACTGCAGTGACACTTCTCATACATAACGAATCGAGCGTTGACACGTTTACAGATCAGCTCCATAGGTCGACCCAATGCCACCGATACCCGATCCAGCTATTTGAGTCGTTATCAGACCGATATACTGTACTCCATTCACATATCGGATCGGTGACGTCTCTATTCAGGATAAGAGTGTGTGCTAAATCACATTAGTGTAAATATAACTGCCATGTTATACCACAATATAGCATTTCTCAGTTTTTCCTCAGAAGACATCTAGAACAACGCCAAACCGTTATTGCTCCCTAATTAGTGCTAGTTTTCACCAGCTAGTGGAAGTTTCCATCATGGCACCCAGTGAAGTCTGCGTGTTTTCTCTTGGGATGATGCACTAGAGCAGAAGTGGGCAATTCCAGGTATGCGTTATCTCTTTCTGGTGAGTCACTTCTGATAAGTATCTGATAAATCTGTTGTGAAGTCAGATATGATGGAAAGGTAGTGACGGAGCTTCTAGACAAGAGACTTTACCGCTATTCTATGCTGCTCAGGCAAATACATGCTCTGTGGTCTCCAGTGGTGTAGGATTTAGGGGTGGTGATGGCGGCCTAGTGGTAGAATACCTACTTTTGGAAGAAGAGGTTGTCGGCTCAAGTATCCTAATGCTCACCACTTCTACACTCTACAACTCGCGAGGTCACAGTGCAAACATCCTACACCAGTAATAAAATCCACTCGGCTGCAGTCACCACCATTACACCTCTACAGACCACATTGCAATTATCCTACCGCTAGGCCACCATCACCACCTCTAAATCCTACACCACTTAAGATCACAGTGCATGTATTTGCTTGGACAACAGGGCCGAGAGGTGTAATGTGCCAGGTGTGTGCAAAAAAATGACATTGGATTGAATCACGATTCATTCTCAGTCGATTCAAAGTCGATTCATGCATTCCAAAAAATCAATTCAAAATTTATAACGTAATACCACGAGTTTACTTTGTGATTTATTTGCCACAGTCAAATGGGAAAAGTAATTAAGAAACAATTCACCTACACTACCAGTCAAAAGTTTGGACACACCTTCCCATTCAATGTTTTATTCTTTATTATCATGACTATTTACACTGTAGATTCTCACTGAAGGCACTATGAATGAACACATATGGAATTATGTAGTAAACAAAAAGTGTGAAATAACCCAAAACATGTTTTATATCTTAAATATTTTTTATAATCCTTAGACCCTTTGCTTTGATCACTGCTTTGCACACTCTTGGCATTCTCTTGATGAGCTCCATGAGGTAGTCACCTGAAATGGTTTTCCGACAGTCTTGAAGGAGTTCCCGGGGACACCGAGCACTTGTTGGCCCTTTTGCCTTTACTCTGCGGTCCATCTCATCCCAAACCATCTCGATTGGGTTTGGTCAGATGACTGTGGAGGCCAGGCCATCTGGCACAGCACTCCACCACTCTCCTTCTTGGTCAAATAGCCCTTACAGAGTTCATTCATAGTTTTGATGCCTTTAGTGAGAATCTACAATGTAAATAGTAATGAAAATAAAGAAAAAACATTGAATGGGAAGCTGTGTCCAAACTTTTGACTGGTAGTGTATATATTGAATCGTGAATCGTTTATGAATTGTGAATTGCTTATGAATCGGGAATCGGCTTTGAATCGAATCATGAGGCCAAGAATATTAATAACTGTTCACATTTATGTGTCATTTGTTCTTTTGTTGTTAACTTTAAGACAGTGCACAAGACAGTATTAGGCAGGTCAGATAGTGTGAGGTAGAATAAATAAATAAATAAATAAATAAATAAACAATACAAGTAAGGATTTGGCTCGTGTTTAGGAATGGGAATCACTCTGGATAAGAGCATATGCCAAATGACGTAAAGATGTGACTGCCTTGTAATACCACAGTTTTCCCCAGAAGACATTTAGAATAATGTCAGACCGTTATTCCATATCGTTATTAAGAACCGGAATCAAGTCGTGAGATTCTCTGAATCGTGCACTCCTATAGTATAGTCATGATATCAACATCTGAGCGGTAGAGTGTGGCCATTACCCTTACCTATTATTACTAATCAAGGTAAGATTGGTTACAAAATATCTTAGATGTCTGTTGTAAAAATGAGAATTGTTTAGATTTGTTTAGACAACACATGTTATTTACATTCTTTTTAGCATTTCCTTAATTCTGAGAATATTTTTAACACCGGGAGCTTCCAGCTTCTCCTTCAGAATTCCAGACTTTTGGTGCCTTCAGCCTTCTGGGTTGATAGACTAAACGTATGACGTCTGACAAATCAGATAAGTGATTGGTGAGTGAGACATTCCTCTTCAGACAGAGAGAGGGCTGCCCTCTGAGCCCATGTAGCGCATCTTTAAATGAGTCAAATTTATTTGTATATTGTTTTTAAACATGATCGAAACCAAAATACTAAGCCCTACTTTATACCTTATGTGTATAATTCACTGATACTTACCTGCTGGTATTTGCTGGTAGTTATAGATTAAGGGGGTGGTTATGGTTGTCTAGCAATGGGTTACTCGCGTATGGACCAAGAGGTCATGGGTTCAAGTCAGACTCTGTCGTAATTCCATCACCACCACACCATTGATCCGCTGTGCAAGACCTTCCAGGGACCGTCCCTTTAATTTGGAAAATGGAAGTCACTCCGGATAAAAACTTTCAGTGAATGTGAAAATCCATCTTTACTGTGACGGTTCCCTCTTTTTCCCCCACTGCCTGTCTGCTTCACTTCCAGACTGAGGGGGTGTGTTTTTAAAGATTTCAGCAACACTATATCAGATCGTACAGACGAAGTGGGCGCGCAGACTCTATGGTGTGGGCGTGCGTATGCTGCCTCTGACTCGCCGTCAGTGTTGCTGCATGTCTCGGCCTGTGCGTGTGTTTGTGTGACTGAGCTGCGGCAGGAGTTGTTTGGGTGTAATCCCAGGCTGAGCGTTTGACAAACTCTCTGACTGAGTGCTAGTTGGCAGGTGTGGAATGCTGCCCAGGGCTGCCCTCAGCTCGGGAACGTGGGAGAGAGGAGACACGTGACTCGGCTCGGCCTCACAGCCAACAGTTGCTTCGTCATGATCGTGAGATCTTCTTTTCCTCTCCGGGTGCCCACCTCCCGGTGATTAAAAGATTACCATAGCTACCGAGCCACCCACAGCAAAATAGAGGACCACAGTCAGAGCAAACCACAGGCCCTCTGTCTCTCTTCGTCGAGGGTGTAGGTATAATAAATGGCTTTGCTCGTTCTTAAAAGGACCGTCGGTTTTGCGGAACACGAAGGGTCCTAAACCCGAGCCCTGAGTCACGCTGCTGTTTGAGTTGCCACTTTCTTTTTTTAAAATGTGTACAGTGAGATGGCATAGCTTTCGTGTCCCCCCCCCGACGAAGACACACCGTTACTGTATTTAGAAAGCGAACGGGGCATGAGCTCATGGCTCTGGTGACCCACGCACTCGCTGCCCTGGAATGAGACGTGATTTACGGGGTAACATGATGTCATCCAGCGTCCCGTCCCCCGTCACCCCCCCCTCCCTCCTCCCTCTCTGGTCCTCGTGACGGACGGGGATGAGCGATGGCCGTGACACTGCTGCTGATTCTTGCATGAGCTCATAATTGGCCCAGCATCCAGGTGGTCTCTTGGCGCCCTGCATTGGAGAAGCTGGGTCCGATGACAGGGGGGTTATGGACATGGCATCTCTCTCTCTCGTCTCGGAAAGGTTATTGTTTGCCGAGAGATGGCGTGGGAGGGGGAGATGACGGGTATAAATACCCAAGGGGCAGAGGGAGGTGGGCGAGACAGTCTGCAAGATGAGTTGCAAGGCTTGGGTGTCAGTCGGTAAACTTGGGGACAAGCGTCCTTGCAAGGCGTTCCGAGGTTCACTTAATATTCTTCGACGTCTGGCGAGCAGTTCGTACGCCCGCCGTGCAACGAGTCATGCACAGAAAAAGCAGAGGGAGTTTGCACTCACTTTTTGTAGCAACAGAATCCAGTGTCCCCTTTTATGGAACCCAGTCCTTAGCAGTTTTTGGGTGCTGGAGATAGGACAGAGCTGAAGCATATATAAAGAAAATATGCCAGCGAGTTATTCTGCAGACATTGTTATTGCAGATGTCATGTGATCACTATTTGAGCTGCTTTTATTGCGTTCTGCTAGTATGCCTATGGGATTTATGACTGCTTTTATGATGTGTCAGGTATAATCTCTTGACTTGCAGTTTATGTCGGATTGTGTGTAGCATGTTTTGCAGCCGGTTCTCGCCTTCAGGTGTTTTAACTTTCCTTCGCACCTTGCATTTCACGGGCCTTTTTTGAGATTGTTGCAGCTTAAAATGCCTGATTTTGTGGCAGCTTTTTAAAAAAAATTAATTGAAAGTTGCAGTGTTTTTAGGCATTTTGTTGCAGTAAGGTTGTGGGAGTAAGTCAACGTTGCGGAAAGTAGTTGCAGTTTTCCCCCTTTATTTTGTTAACAATTAATGAAAAAATTAATTAAGGGAACAAAACCACTATGCGCCCTGTGGTGTACTGGCACCCGCCCATGGTTGGTCCCTGCCTCGCGCCCGTAGTCCCAGAATAGGCTCCGGTCCCCGCCGCGACACTGATTAAATGGTTCAGATAACGACTCCCTGACTGACAAAACCACTACTCTTTGTTGTAAACCTTTAACCATTTAGTTATTTTTGAAGGTAAACGCGAGGCATCATACTTCCAAACGTAACAAGGAAGTGAGTTCGCTGACGTATGGCTCAACGTTTTGCAGGAGACAACGATTGGTCAAAAAAATTGACGAAAAGTTGCGGTACTTAGTCAAAATTACATGGTGGCAATGAAATTGCGGGGATTGGCTGAATTTGCGCTGGTAGTTACAGTCGCAAAATCCTGGAGGGTCTGATTAGGTAAATTTTTGAAAAATGCTATGAATCTGCGCTATGAAGGCATGCAATGTATCTGTCTCGATAACTACTGAGCATTAAAGATTGTTCTCAAATGAAAGCTAGACGGCAAAGTGGCATTGACATTTTTAACTAGACAGCTTGTGTCTACACTTTTAGCTAGATGCAAAACGGAAACTTATTGTTGCATCTCTCACGCTCGGAGTGGTACCACAAAATACGCGCTCAGTGAGGCATCAGTAGCTTAAATATTAACACTTGAAGCTCATAAAAGACTCTCATGTTGCCGTTCCTTATGTGTGCGGTTTTATAGTCAACATTTTGACCAAGCCATATCCATGTGAAGGAAATGAATGAATGAATGTTAACTCTCGGTTGAACTAGTTAGTCCACTTCTGGGAAGCAACTGACCAGGTTTAGAAAACCTGCACCAACATGGAACAAGTAGATCATCAGAGGGGAAAAAAATCTCTCAAGCGGTTTGGCAAGGAATACCAGAAACCTGAGAGGATTTGAGAAACAGGGAGCGTCTTCCAGGAGCTACTTGGGTGTTAAGGTAGGGCAGGGCGATACGACCTGAAATCAGTATCCCGATTAATTGAACATAATTTTGAAAACAATCTAAAGAATAGTCTTGGGCAAGATTACTCAGATCCTCCAGGAATTTGCAATGTTGCGGTCGAATCTATTAACGCAAATTCATGAATCTATTACTACCACACAATTTTTAACAATTACCGCAGTGGTCCCCAAATGGCAGCCCGAGCAAGCGATATATCTGGCCCTTCACGTCACATTGGCAACAAACATAAACAGACACGTGCGCTCCCTATGGCCATCTGTGATTAGCGATCTCCACGTCATCCACGTGGGTTGACATCTCCGTTGGTCATTAAGAGTGAATGAAATCTTAAAGATAACAGTTACAATAACAGAGTTTGAACGTACCGGGCATTATATTCATTACTCTTTATGTGAAATTATTTCTGAATCATTCACCAAAACTGACGTAATTGTGTAAAATTGCATGAATTACATTATTCACAATGTAAACACACGTTAGCGCAGACGACCCTCATATGGAACGCCATCAGGTGCAAAAAGGTACAGTAGTTCTCTTCCAGAAAGACCAAAAACAGCTGATTTTATATAATAAAATTAAAACTCTGCGAGCCAATAAAACAGACACTGTTCTTACTGTTCTTACATAAAGCTAAAACAAATAATAAATAATATCATATAATTTTTTATTAACTGTTCACATTTATGTGACATGGATTTATTGGCCCTCAGCCTGACTTGCTTTACATAATTTGATCCTCAGGGAAAGATAATTGGGGACCACTGAGTTACCGCAACCTTTCCGAAATTTTTGACCAGTTATTATTGTTTCCCGCAAAACTTTGAGCCATATGCCAGCGAACTCACTTCCTTGTTACGTTTGGAAGACACAGGAAACGTGATAAAAACATCTCACATTTACCTTAATAACTAAATGGTTAACAAGAATAGCAGTGGTTTTGTTACTTTCATTTTAATTAATCGTTAAAGAATAATTATAAAGGGGGGGCTTGCTCCCGTAACTTTATTGCAAGAAAATACCTAAAAAAAAAAACTTGCATCGCAATTCTTTAGAAAAGTTGCCGCAACAATCTCAAAAAAAGGTCTGCGGAATCCTGGTGGAACTGATCACTGATCAGAGGTTTTGAATGTCGGTTTTGATTCATTTGCTTATGCCCAGTGGCTGTTCGTTAGACTCGTTAGCAGAGATTCAAACGTCCTGCCTCATGGTCACCATCACAAGGCTTCGCTTGCTTTGACCACTGAGCCAATCACTGTCCAAATCAGTTATCCATTTTTGGAACCGTCGAACGGGCCGTGTACAGAGCGCGGTGAAACCGTCATGGGGGTTGTAGAGTTATGGCGCGTATCGTCGACATGAATCCACACCCTTCCAACATTACCAAAAGAGACAGGCATGCGCTGAGCGTGTTTGGCAGAGATCTGAATATCATGCTCCCAGCAAAGGTAGATGCTACTACTGTGCTGTAGTAATCCGGTCCGACAACTGTGGGAATGTTATGGCGCTGCTCAGTGGCGATGATAGAGTCCCTGAAGTTGACAAATGTTGTCACCAGATACATGCAGCGCAAAGAGAAATACAGTCCGCAACATTTATCCTCACCTAAACCCGGGATGAAACAGTAGAAGGTCGGTGCGTTGCCTAAAAGGTCTCGATTGAGAGATATTAACACCACGGATGCTAATGCGATCAGCTCCATAACTTGCAGCTTAATTACTGGGGGCGCACGATTTAGAAAATCTCTTGGGCTCGCGATTCGATTTAAAATCCATTCACAATTCATAAGCGATTCACGATTCAATACATAGATGAATTTGTTTCCACATTGCTGTTTTGAGTTACTTCTCCCATTTGACTGTGGCAGACTTACTGAACCAAGCGTAGTTTACTAAATGTGATACATATGTACGCGTACCGACTGCATCTCCTTCATGCTCACGCGAAGGAAGGTCGGTTTGTAAACTAGCGCCATTACGTTAGTTGAAAAATATGAATTGATTTTGAATCGACAAGGAAAGAGTCGTGATTCATTTCAATATGATTTAATTTTTTTTATTACTAATCCGGTTGGTTGCCAAACCTACCGCCTTTGGGGATGAGAGAGTGACATCTTGTTATAGATCTCGAGTAAACTGTTATTACCTCTCGGTTCACTTTCTTTTCACATGCATTTCACTGGAAAGGGAGCGCCAACATTCTTGCTTTATCGAAATCACGATTTCTCACTTCAGACGCCGCCTTTTACGTTTTTCCCCCCCCTCAGAATGCAGAGTGCGTACGGCTATGACTGTATTTGTCAGGTTCCATGAGGTACATTTCTTTAGAGGCCGTGCAAGGCGGCCGTTTGGGCGTGAGTGCTTACACGTTGACCGTTTAGGAGCAAGGGCGTGAGATGCAGCCGTGGGAATTTCAGCAAGTGCTGCAAGCCGGCCCGCACACGCTTATAGCATTGTGTGGCAGAAGGCGGTGCAGCCTGAAATACCGAATTCAGTCAAGTGAGGACCATAGTTTGCATTGCTCATAGAGCTAAAATTGGCAGCTCCTACTGTTGACCGATAAACACAACATGACAAAAGCTCTGGTGCAAATTCTCTCCTTTGGGAGTTCTTCGTTTCAGCTTGTTAATGCTAATTTCAGTGTTTAATAGTTGCATTGTTCTGCTAGTATCAGTGGTCACTTTATGCAACAGTACGCTCTGTGGGGCAGTTAGTAGTAACGGTTAGGAAGTTCACCCTGAGATTGGAAGGACGCCGGTTCAAGTACCGGGCTGGTAAAGGTACATTTGAGGTACTCATCAGCAAGGTAGCATCCCTAAGCCCTACTCCCCCTCCCCGGGTGCTGCCCACTGCTCCTACACAGGTGGGCCAAATGCAGAGGTCAGATTTGATTGTGATGCACTGTGCTGTGGTGTGTTCACAGTGACAAATAATCACTCACTTAAAATTGGGCCGGCGTCTGAATCGGGCGTTTTTCTTGCGTTCATGGCATCAGGTGAGCGCGGACTGAACTCTGACCCTTATTTCTGCTCATTGGAGTAAATGAGAGCGTCCATGCTGGGGTTTATGACCTGCGGTCGGTCAGCTGCGGGAATGGCGTCAAATAAATGTTTCTCCCGACAAACGCAAAGAAAACGTTCTGGAGGACTAAATATGTCCCGTGATTCCAAAAGTGTTCTGAAACAGGAAGTGAGGAGGATACCGCGTTTAGGAAATGTCCGAGGAGATTGATCCAGACGTTGTGCAGTCATGTGGCGGTGTTTTCTCTTCTGCCGTCTATGTGACCGTATCGGGAGGATTTTTATATGAAGGAAGTCGAGGCTCGGTATTAATGAAGCGTGTGGATCCATTTTTCGTGAACTCAGTGCATAACTATCCACAAAGACGAGACACAGGTAAATATTTTAGGCATCCTGAATACTGCCCCCACAGGAAAACACACCAAACTACAAATTGGGCAGGAGGTTGGCGTTAAACAGCATCAAACGCAACAAAAGCACATAGGCCGTTCAGAGCACGATCGTTTATCCAAGATTTAAACACCCGTGTGGATGGGGTCTCTGTCCACCAAACACGTTTTTTTCGCTGAGAGAACTCAAAACCTCACGTCCCGAGCGCTTTCTCTCAGCGCTCTTTGTTGCTACGTTACGAAACACTAGCAAGAGACCAGTGACATTGACTTTGCTGTTCTAAAAGTTGAAAGGATTTCTGCTAGAAGTGCCCTGCGTCTCAGTGTGTTACTGACAGTAATGATGCAATACTGGCATTTTGCAAGTTCTACTGACATCAGTGATAATATGTAATATTGGCCTTCTAAATATTTGCAATTTATTTGACTAATTATCTTTCTTTAGGGTGGATTATCAATAGTCTTGCTTGTCCGATCTTTACCACACTTAAACTTTTTATATGGTATAAATTTGGGCGAAGTTTTTCCGGTCTTTACTGTCTCATCTACACAACTTCCCCAGTGCTCGGATCTGTTATTCTTTGCCTTCATGCTAAGCAACTGGCATTCCCTGCTGCTCAGCACTTCTTCCAATAGACTCCTCTGCCCGGGACAGAGAAACGGCCCACAACAAAGGGCCCATTTAGTGTCGGATCTGCGCAAGTCTATCTGCCCTGTCATCTGCGCGCTGACTGAAGTCGTTATGGGAGGCCCTCGCTGCTGTAAGAGGCCCTTTGAGGCTTTAACAATGCCAGGCTATGCAGCCTGACTCACGGCCACGGCGAGGCAGCTACAGGACGAGTCTTTGTGTCTCTCTCAGCATTGTTTGCTGAAGGTCAGCCTTACAAGGTATCATTATCTCCTCACAAGATAGTGTTTCCCCAGAACTACGTGTTCGGGCAAGTTGGAATCCCCCACTCGACCTTTAATGTTGTGCCGAGACCATTGCAGCGGATTAATTCTCCGTTTGATGATAATTAGCAATATCCGGTGGTTTTTCAGAAAGTTGGGCCACTTTTAGGGGTTGGTGTATGGCTTGGTTTCATAAGAGAGTTGTTTTATTGGTAGAAATGGTTAACATTTATGTATTTGTGTGAGTTTTCTTAAGGGTCTTTGCCTCCACAGAGGGTCGTTACGTGGAGTTTAACTGTTTAATGTGCACATATAGTACGGTTAATAGTGTAACGGTTAAGGAGTTGATCGGAAGATTGCTGGTTCAAGTCCCGGAGTGGTAAAGGTACCACAGAGGTACTTATGAGCAAGGTATTGTCTAGGGGTGTTATCAGAATTGTTCGCCTCCAGCGTTATCGATTCTTCATAATGATTCTCTCATTTCCCAGCACCACGTTTTCCGTTTTTTCCTAAGTTTAGCGTCGCGGTTCATTACATCACACTCTCTGCGACTTGACCTTCAACCATGAAGAATCATGACGCATAAATGATTTTTTCCCGCAATGTAAACACACGCTGCGTTTGTTAGCACTCACGACTCTCACTGGGAAGTCCAGCATTCACTAAAACCTTCCAGTTCCGTCAAATCTTCCCCTTTTTTTACAGACAAAACTTATTTTAGCTGATGAATAACAATGACCAGCGTTCTACTCACAGTACAGGCATTACCTTGATATTTATTTATTCCCGACGCGAGTCCACAGTCTGTTTTGCCGCGGCTCTCATATGGAACGCCCTCATGACGAAAATGTACTTCTCTCCCAGAAGTGAGTCAAAAATGAGCAGAATGAGTCCAAATGCTCCAAAATTGCCAAAAGTTCAGTATTTCTTCATTTCCCGTTAACCAGAAAATATTTTTTCCATTCTATAATGTTAGAGAGTTAAAAATAAATATTTTAAAAAACACATTATTGTTTTCGCTTCATTTTATTCTGCATCCAGCTGGATTCCAGATGGGTCAAATGCAGATTCACTTTTCACTGTTGGGCACTCTGTGCTGTGCTGTGCTGTGTTCACAATGACAATCACTCACTCACACAAATACCAGACTGGTAAAGGTACCACTGAGGTGACCATGAGCAAAGTACCGTCCCCGAGCGCTTCTCCCTCCACCTATGAAAGGGTTAAATGTACAGGTCACATTTTGTTGTAGTACACTGCGTGCTCACTCACTTATTTTAAAATGTTGGATCAGGCATCAGCCAGCTCTGATCAGCAGTGTTCTGTACGAGTTTTTCTGTCCCTCGTACAGTTGTTGACTTCATATTATTTGGATGTTGGTTCATTCCCAAAGCCACCACGACTCCAGCGTGATGATGATGATGTTACGGTAGTTGGCATTAGCTAGTGCACATTCAGAACAGCATCATTGCCGTGTCGAGGCAGGTCGACTTCCCGAAATAACCAGCTGAGAGGTTCTATTAAAAAACAAGGGCTGAAAGATGAAGAGCAGCAAGTTCTGTAGCACATTTTTGTCTCCTGAAACCTCTGCAGCTAGGTGTATGAGTTGAACATTGACTGTAAATACAGACCTGGGGAAAAAAGTGAGTGAGAGAGGGATTATTTGTCATTGTGAACACAGCACCGCACACAGTGGAAATGTGACCTCAGCATTTGACACATCCGTCAAGGAGCAGGGGCCAGCTTGTTTTGGCAGTGCTCTGGGACGGTACCTTGCTCATGAGTTCCTCAATGGAACCTTTACCAGTTCGGGACCTGAGAACTGGCGACTTTCCCATCACGGGACCAACTCCCTAACCGTTACGCCACCAACCGCCCTTCGAGAATAATCACTTAAATATTTCCACAAGTTTTCCAGCTCTGTTTGGGTGGTGACCTTTGATCAGAAACAGAGGAAGCTGTAATTCAGTTTTACTGTACCATACCTAGATTGAATCTTAAAAATTAACTTGGGTCAGGCCTGTAAATGAGAATGAATGTGGTGTCCTTTCTGTAAGAGACGCACTGCAGAGTGTGTCTTAATGGCATTTTGAACATCAGTAAAGATGCTGCAGTTAAAGTACGAAAGCAAGACCGAGGTCTGGCAGGACGTGCTCTGCTGTACGTTTGTGCAATTCTCCAAATTTTACTGCTTTTTCTTGCATGCTGAGCCAATTCTTTCACTTCTTTAAAAGATAAATTCTGTCTCAAGTTGCGAAGCTTTTGCAGTGGAAATGCGTCTTTAGGCCTGGTGTTGCGATACTGCCAACTGACCCGGTGGGAGATGTGTCAGTTTTTAATCGTTGCTCATGGTCTGTGTTTTTTAACCAATAAAAGTTTCCTTGAGGTCTGGAACAGTAAGTTAATTAAACGTAGGTCTATATGTATAGGTATAACAAACAGTCAAGTACTTTTACTTCAACTCCTGTCTCCTTAGACTCGCCCAAGTCATGTCTCCGTCCAAGTTTCCATTAATGACAGAGTCAAAACAAGAATGATTCTTAACTTATGCCGTACTTTCTCTTAACAAAACGATGTTTATTCTTGCGCTTTGACATAGAGCCATCTGTACGCTGTGAAGATTTGGTTCACTGCCAGCCTTGCACTGGTGAACAGGATCTGCAAGGTGCTAAAATTAAGTTCTCAATGAACAATAGCTGTATTTTTTATCTGATGACATTTTAAAGGTAATGTATAGCGTTTGTTGGCGTAAGTGGGACGGGCCTTTTTTTCCTTGGCAATTGAAGCAATGCATTCTTTTAACGCTGTTGCAAGAACATTTTTTGATCCTCGTTAGAGATCAGATGGCGATTTATCAAAGAACTGATTAGAAAAGACAGATACGGATTTCAAACATTATTGGAATTTAAACATTGATGATCATGATGATGATGATGATATATTGGTCAAAATTAGTTTTCTCCTCAGTAACACAAAGCATAAAGTTTTCTATAATATTTCTTAGGTAGGTCTTTAAAAGTTCTCACCAGGATAACCTCACATAATTTGGTTATACATAATCATTTTAGTATATAGTTCTTTGATGTGTCTGTTTTGATCAAACTCAAATGCGTAAAAACACAAAAAGCCAATAAAGGAGTTCCTGTGCACCCCCTAGTGGACATACTACTTAATAACAACCCTCATAACATGCACTGTCGTTCATACATTATCATTACACCTACAACTTTAAGAACATCTCTTCTAAAACCATGAGCATCAGAAGCGTCCACTGTTTTGGAGGGAGTCTGTGGTGATATTTGCCTGTTGCCTGCAGTTAGCTCATAACAACCAATTAAACATGTCCCATGAGGTATTGTTTGGGTTTTCGGTTTTCGGTTATAGTTCACATCCATATAAGGTAAACTTCCTGTTAACCTGCTACATGTATGCGTAGTTGCTATTTTTAGAGATAAGGAGGGTGTGTGTGAGTTCGTGGATTGATGCAAACACATGCCACACTTAATGATTGCAGACGTGTTAAGCAAATATAGACATGTGAGAAAGTAGCAGCCCTGTCGTGTTAAGTGAGAATTAAATGTTCTGATTGTAGCTGATGAAGGTGGTGCCAGATTCTTGAACGAAAACCAACAAGTTCTTGTCCAGAGCAAATTACAGGGACAGTCTCATTGGAGGAACTTGGGGTAAGTGTCTTATTCAAGGGCCTAATAGTGACAGTGGTGGAGGTATAGGATAGAACCAGACTCTGGCACATGAGCTCTTGGTTCGTAATTCAGGGTTTTATGGGTGTTACCCAGAGGCCCAAAAATCGACCGCACTCTTACTTGTCAAAATCTGGCTTTTAGGCTCCGATGGGGTTCAAACCATGAACATTGAGGCCACGTGTAGGACCCACACAAGCTTACTTGTAACTCTTAACCAGAGCAACTTGCGTTTCCAAATCACAAGGACAGTCTCCCTAAAATGACTTGGGGTTAAAGGTGGTGGTAGTGCTGGAGACAGGACAGAGCCAGACTCCAATCCACCATCTCTTGGACCCTATGTCTGGGTTTTATGGGTCACATCCAGGGGACAAACTGTTTTCAGATTGTGTCTGATGGAGGTTGTGTCAGGTTCTTGGCTGACACACAGTGTTGGTGACCGGAAGAGACAGGGTTTGAAACCCGGGAAAACCTATCTGTAAAAGTAAGAGCACTGGCATTGTTTACCGTATCAGGGTCTAAAAATCCAGGGCATTGGACCATGAGCTTGTAGGGCAGAGACCCTCAACCATAACCGACCCTTAAGAGTCATCAGGCAGACTGGCCTTGTGATTTAGGAATATAAGTTGTTCTAGTAAAAAGTTACAGACCAAAGGTTTGCTGTAGCACTTATTTTCCCAGCTCCAACTTTTAAGCTAATGGTCTCTGAATGCAGATTGCTGATGTGGTGCCAGATTCTTGGATGAAACCTTGTGCGACCAGAACAATCAGAGTTTGAATCCCAGTTGAGCCTAATAGATGGAGGTGGAATAGTAAGAGTGTTGCCATTATTTCGTCCTTGGATTTGAGCTTGTCGATCTAAGTCTGGCTCGCTCCAAACTCCAGCTCTACCATCATCGAGCCCTTGAACGAGACCTTAACCGTAACCCCAAGTTACTCCCAGGAGAATGTGCCAGTAATTTGGGAATATAAGTTGCTTTTGAGTGTAAATGTCGTCGGTCTAGATCAGTTTACATTTCTCATTTACAGGGACAGTCTACCTTGGTGGGTAGTGGAGGAGGTGCTGATGTTCAGAAAGACTGCGAAACACAGGGTTTTATGGGTTCTGTTCGGGGGACAAATGATGCAGGCACTCTCTTACGGTCTTCGGCTTCCCTGAAGCCAACCTGAGCTTAAGGGTCTTGCTCAGGGCACCAACGGTGGCTGTTTAAACAACAGTATAAAAGCTGGATTTGAACATTTTTGGTCCCTGAGCAAGAACCCTACCACTAGGCCACCATCACCATAAATGCCTTAAAGGTAAAAGTAGCTCACAGAGTAGAAAATCATTCAGAGGCTCAACGTGACGTCTTCTATAATTGCTTTGGAAGTAAACACACAGGCAGGCGCATGTTTCCAGTGATACTACTCATGCGTGTGTGGCTTTGCTTTTGGTTTTATGAGTGAGACATTGCGGTCAAGGTGTCTGTGAGCCAGCAGCTGCCCACATGTGTTCTTTCCTGCTAGTGCTGTGTGAGATGATTCAGTGTGTGTGTGGTTGCAGGTAGAGTCCTGTTTCCCAACTCGGCCGCGCAGGTGTTAGTTCCACATACAGGAGAGATGATCCCATCCTGACATCTTCAGCCTTTACTCTTATGGGGTGATGAAGGAGGGAGATGCCTTTAAAGGTGCTTTTAAGTTCTGTCAGGTTAGTTCATCAGTGGACAGCTGCTGCTTTTAGCTGTAAATATAAAAATAGTTGCATGATGGACTATACCCTGAGTTAAAGTGGAGCACCTGTACCTTTGTCTGTTACTTTCACAGTTACATGAAGAATTAAAGTTTTAATAGTAGTATAGTTGCATATTAAAGTAATTAAAGTAAAATAATTCTTACCTCACTGTCAGTTTGCCAACTTATATTTGGAAACTTCTAGACTTTGATCAACTTCAAGACCTTTGATCAAAATCCTTTTGGGACATACATAACATATATACATATTGAACAAGGTGTTAACTCTTTTTATCTTGAGAAGAGACTGAATTTGAAGTGAGCTACGAGTTTGTTGTGATGTAGACGACGACGATGACACTCCACAGATCATGACGTCATGGTGATTTCCTGCAGATTAAGTGTTCATATTCAGAGATCAGATGAGTGTTGCATCCCAAGACTGAGAGAACTTAATTGGCTGTCGTCTGGGAGGAAGGCTCCGTTTATTTCCCTTTTCCGCTGGCGCTGGTTTGTGCCGTCTGAAAATGTTTAGAGGATGTTTGACTGCTTTATGATGCTGTTTGAGCAAAACTTTGGTGTCCCGATGTCTCACAGAAAGCTCAGACATGAGAATGGGCAGGATTGACTTCCTTTAGTGTATAGTCGTTACTGGTTATATTTTGTGCCCTAATTTTGTCTGTAATGACAAATTTGAGAATTGATATTTCGAGAACAAGCAAATAATGGAACTTAAAGTATTTCTTGTAACAACTGACCTTTTAATACTCAAGTACTGTTAATATCTGATACTCAAATAGTTTTCTAAGTGACTGAGTGAGCGAGCACAGCACACACTGCACCACAATCAAATATGACCTCTGGATTTGTCCCATCCACAAAGGAGCAGTGAGCAACTCTATCAGCGCACAGGGAGCACTGCTGGGGTGTAAGAAATAGGGGTGTGAAAATTCAGACATCAGACGTCCTGAGATATATTTGCTCATACATGTTTATTAACCATCATTTTCCATATTAATAAATGGTTGATGTTTTTATAGAATGTAGTGATATACGTTTTGTTTTCTTCTCTCTGCAGCAAAAGAAGACGTATCTGGAGCGCAGTGTGAAGGATGCAGAGGACAACATCAGAGAAATGTTGATGTCCAGGAGGGCCCAATAGGACTTATAAAACCACACACATACACACACACACACACACACACACTTTCATTCAGCACTGTTGAACACCCAGTTTGTTGAAAGGTGTAATGTGTACCTGGATGATAATAGCCAGGTGTCTGTAAGAACAGAGGCGGGACATTGTTGTGAATGGGGTCAGTGTGACTACAGGAACATGGGTGTGATATTTCCATATTCAGGTCAGTGAATTGTGTTAGACGATGCTCGTTGTTCTGAAACACCTGTCCTCGTGAGCAGGTAACTGTTGTAAAAGGCTTACTCATGTGTTTTGGACAGAGTGTGTCGAATGTGTGTGAGTTGGCCTGAGAGTGAATTAAAGATGACTCTGAGAACTCTCTCCGTGCCTCTGTGTGTTTTATTGACTGAGTTGGACAGACGATAAGTAAGATTAGAATCAATGACGAATGTTTACAACTGTCCGTTTGGGGGATTTCTCTGTTTCTTTGTCTAACCCTCTTCCTGTACCACTTTATTCCCCTTTCTCCATTATTATATCATGTGTTGCTATCCGTGTCCAATTTAGTGTGTGCTGTGTGTGTGTCTGTGTTAGTAAGTGTGTCTGTCTCACTCGCAGCATTATGTTTCTCTCTGTTTGTGTGTGTGTGTATTTGTGTCTGTGTCTATCTCGGTGTGTGTGTGTGTGCCTCAGCTATTATATAACGAATATGTTGGAGAATAGGTTGTAGATTAGTACGTGTGTGCTCTTCAGTGTGTGATCGCGCTTCAATGTGTGTTCACGCTCTTTAGTGCTTCAGTGTGTGCGAGCCTCAAAGTGTGTGTGTGCACGCACTTCAGGATGTGCGCGCGCGGCTTCTGTGTGTGTGTGTGTGTGTGCCTCAGCTGTTATGTAATGAATATATAACGAATAGGTTGTAGGTTAGTGCGTGTTCGCACTTTAATGTGTGTTCACGCGCTTTGGTGTGTGTGCCTCAGTGTGTGTGTGTGTTAACGCGCTTTAGTGTTTGTGCGCTGTGCCTCAGAGTGCGCGCTCCACGGCGTGTGTGTGTGTGTGAGTTCACGCGCCTCAGAGTGTGCTCTCCACGGCGTGTGTGAGCCTCAGTGTGTGTGTGTGTGTGTGCGCGCGCTTCAGTGTTTGTGCACGTGTGCCTCAGAGTGTGCTCTCCACGGCGTGTGTGAGCCTCTGTGTGTGTGAGTTCACGCGCCTCAGAGTGTGCTCTCCACGGCGTTTGTGTGTGTGTGTGTGTGTGTGTGTGTGTGTGACTTCACGCGCTTTAGCGTGTGCGCGCGCGCGCCTCAGAGTGTGCTCTCCACGGCGTGTGTGAGCCTCTGTGTGTGTGTGTGTGAGACTTAACGCGCTTTAGTGTGTGCGCGCGCTCTTCAGTGTTTGTGCGCGTGTGCCTCAGAGTGTGCTCTCCACGGCGTGTGTGAGTTCACGCGCTTTAGTGTGCGCGCGTCGATGTATGTGCGCGCCTCAGATTGTGTGCGCGCGCGGCTTCAGTGTTTGTGTGTGTTAATGTCTCTCTTACTTTCCGTATTATGTTTCTCTCTGTGTTTGTGTGTATATTTGTGTGTCTGTCTCTATCTCTGTTTATGTCACTCTCACTGTGTGTGTGTGTTTCTGCACGTCTCGCCCCTCTGTAAAGCACTTCCAGCCGCGCTCTCTCTCCCAGCGTGTGGACACACATCCGAGCAGGAATGTGCTGGTGTTTTGTAAGAGTAATGAAGTCATAAGTCCTGTCCGCGTCTCGCTTTAACATGGTAATTATGTCGGATTCAGCCTGGTTAGAGTGTGTTTAACTCCCTGCTGCTGCTGCTAATCGCCCCGAGTCACGCAGGAGTCCCAACATCGTCTGCTAACAGTGGACAAACTTTAATGTGTGTCTCCCTCTGCTGCCTGCGCTGCGGAAATGCCACTGAAAATAAGCAGGTAAAGTTTATTTATATCACAAATGAAACGTCACAAAGCGATGTACAACAAACCCATAAAAAGCTCCATAATCCCTCATCAGCGCTCTGGATTATACGAGGACGAATGTAAAGGCCAGTGTAGATTAAACGATTAAAAATTAATCATTGGAGTTAAAGGAGGGGGTAAAGTTTCGAGAGGAAAAATCAGAAATTCCAAAGTTAAAGGAAACAAACACGTTTTCTGACGTCATACATTTGAAAGAACATACTCGCATATTCTCTTATTCCCTGACGTGGTAAAATCATATATTTGCAAAATAAAAGTCGCACATTTATGCGGAAAAAACTCAAAGATTTTCTTTGATATTGTAAAATCGTATATTTGAAAGAAAAAAAAGTCCAATAAAGTCGAGTGTTGTTAATTCGCAAATTTGTGTGAAGTCATCATTTTCTAACTGTAGCCACAAATTCTGTGACATTGCAAAGTCTTAATTTTGTGAGAAAATAAGTCAGTATTTCTTAGCTTTAATGAGCAAATTCACAAAGAAAAACACACTCTTTGTTTGACGTTGTCAAGTCATAAATTTGTGAGGGAAAAAAAAGACTATAAAGAAAATAAAGAAAATCGTTTTTTCTCGTTACTTTATGACTTCAACATCTGAAACTTGAACTTTTATGGTTCCAAATATATGACTTTACAATTCAGATGTACAACTTTTATATTGTCTTTTTCTTTCAGAAGTTTACCCCCTTATTTTTGGCACAATTAAAAAAAATCTACAATTGGCCTAAACACTGTCGTAGGATCATAACCCCCGTGTGTGTGTGTGTGTGTGGACATGTATTTATCGCGTTGTGGGGACCTTTTTTCCCCTAAAATCACCTTTATCTGTTTTTTTGGGGCTTTGTGGGGACATTTGAGAGGTCCCCATGAGGAGAAATGACTTTATAGAAAATGTGCTTGTTTTATTTGAGAAACTAAAAGAGGTAAAAGATGTGCTTTTGGTTACTGAGGTTAAGGTTAGGGTTAGGATTAGGTGTAGGTGTAAAATTATGTACTTTAGTTATTATGGGAGTCTATGGAAGGACCTCACAAAGATAGTAATACAAGACTGTGTGTGTGTGTGTGTGTGTATCTACAAGTACAGAGGGTGTGAACTGATTTAATCAAAACCACCACTTTGTGGGTTAGAGGTTACTCTCCGTAAAACCTTCTCACCTCCTGATTGTGTCCAAATAAATAACCACCAAACCTGCTGAGGCCTTCTCACATGCCCTGGGGGATTTACTTAAAACTATTTCCTCCTCCTTCTCTCTCTCCTCTCTCTCTCTCTCTCTCCTCTCTCTATCTCTCTCTCTCCCCCTTTTCTCTTTTTGCTGTGGTCGAGTGCTTAGTCACTTCAACTAGGCCAGAAAGGGAGAAGTTGATCATGCCCACGAAACAACTTATTCAACAGTTATTTGTCAGTCAGCCTGTTTTTCCCGTTCACCTCACTTAAAAAGGCGGTTACACTCTCTGCCTTCTTCAACCGTCTTCTTCTCTCGCCCGACTGCTGTCGGCTCGACTATGAGTGCCGGGTGAGTAAAGTCCAGCCAGAAGGGCAGATCATTAACCTGCCTTATCTGGACCTCTCTCTCTCTCTCTTTCTCTCTCTCTATAAAGTCGCTTCCCTCATGCATGCCAGGGGAAGAGCTCGTGCCCAAGTGCCGTTAGACTGCAGCGATATGGGCCCTGCGGAGCCCATGCTCACATCCTCCAGCCCCCAGGGGCCGGTGATGCCCTCAGACACAGCAACAGCAGCAGCAGCAGAGCCCGAGGTAAAAGAAAGAATTCATCGTCGTCGTCATCACTCCTCATATTTCTCTTTCTCTCACTGGGAAATCAAAACAAAAATGATCTTTTTATGGCTCCACCTGAAAATGTTTTAATGTTGTAATATTCAGATCAAGATCAAGACTTTTATTTCTATAACTGAGGATTTGTTATTTACAGTATGCATGTATAAATAGGGAAGAGGTCTATGTTCACATTACATTATACATGTATACACATAATACATATTACATTACATACATAATATATTCTACCTTATAATAAAGAATAAACGACTTTTCCAAAGTACTGTATTTTTATTCATTTATTCTTTATTATTAGGATTTTACTCACTGTTCCTCATTAAACAACACAAGAAATATATATATACATATATGAATCTAACATGAGTATAAGTTTCTTTTAAAGATTAAACACTGAATGCTGAAAAAGTTGATAAATGGCAACATTCATGCAGAAAACATTTGTTAGTTTTGATTCATAATTCAATTATGTTTTTTTTCTTAGAAAAACATTTATTTTTCATTGTAATAACTGTGTCCCAGTGTTCCATGTGCTTTCTACAAATAAATGACTCTGTGTAGATAATGCAGTCAAATTATCACGTTTCTCCTCAACTCATGCACTAAAAATCAATAACATGGAAGTTCAGAAGTTCAGTTCAGTTAGTTTTGTCCTCTTTATAATCCTTTATTAATATTTACCTGCTCCATTGATTCACTTCCAAGCGGTTAATGATGATCTTGTCACATGTGACCTCCAACTTTTGCTGGTGTCCTGAAACAAGGGATGATGCTGTGGGTGAGATGACAGTGTGCAGTGAAACGTGAAAGTGTTTTCTGCGCTTAGTTACAGGCTAACTCGAGCGGTGAGTCATTGAATGGAATCATTAATTAGATAAAAAGCTTGCTCAACACTGATGCTACACCGTCGCCCACCTCTACACTCTCTGGCCCACATGGCGCAACAGAATGCAAAAGTCACAACAGAATTGACAAGGGCCACTTTGTCTCTCTGGGTTTACAGCGAAATTTTATTGCTGTCAGCTGGGCATTTCAGGGACAGTCTCCCTGGAGCAACTCAGGGTCAAGGGTTTTGCTCAAGCACTACCTCCAGCACTACAGTGGTGGTAGTGCTGGAGGTAGAATATAAACCCATGACCTCTCGGTCCAGATCCGAATATCCGTACCACTAAACATCCATATGAATATCCGTCACCACCACCCTCGAGATTAACGGAAAGCTCTGTGACAAACATACAGCGACATTAATCACAGTTTTCTTGCAAAAAGTTTCTCTGTCTTCTTAAAGGTCTTCAAAAACTTTAAGTTTGGCATTCGTGTTGTGTCTTTTTTTGTATTTTTGTTCTGACTTTTGCATTTGTTTTGCAGCTTTTGCAATCTTGTGGCTTTTGCATTCCTGTTCTTACTTGACTCTGACAGGGTTTGGAATGGCGCAGCTCGTATAATTCTTGCCTAACAAAGAAGTGTGAAGAACAGGTTCTCTTAGTGGATTGCAAAGCACTGATGAGTACAAATGTTTACAATGTTTTGCATACTTGTGAGTGTAAGTGGTCATGTTGTCTTCTCTAGCATCCAACTCCAGATGAAGACACTCCAACCAACCACCAGCAGCAGCAGCAGACGATGGAAGGTGTTCTGCATTCGACAGGCGTCTCCAATCAGTCTCCAGGCTTTGATATGATCTACAGGATAGAGGATGTACCACCCTGGTATCTGTGCATATTGCTTGGACTGCAGGTACTTATTTTTTCTATTTGAACAAAATCAAAAATTTTAGGCCTAACTACATTTTCTTGACTTGATGGTTTGCTTAAATGCAAATGACAACAATCTTTAAATTAAGATACACTCTTCCTCCTCCAGATTTACTATCTTCTAATACTGTACTTACTTGTTTTTCCAGCACTACCTGACATGCTTCAGCGGGACCATTGCCGTGCCCTTCCTCCTGGCCGATGCCATGTGCGTGGGGCGGGACCAGTACACTGTCAGCCAGTTAGTTGGCACTATTTTCACTTGTGTGGGCATCACCACGCTCATCCAGACCACGTTTGGAGTCAGGTGAGCTAACAGGAAGTTTTAAAAGACAGTTCGCCAGCGTTGCTGACGTTGGTAAATCTTGTTTATCTGCTTTTTCCAGGTTGCCCCTGTTCCAGGCCAGTGCTTTTGCCTTTCTCATCCCTGCCCAGGCCATTTTAGGGCTGGAGAGGTGGAAATGCCCACCAGAAGGTAATATTTGCTGTCAGACAAGGTTTAGAGTAGGGATGCACCAATCCAGCACTGATATCGGATATCGGTCCGATATTTACGACTCCCCAAACCAACAATGTGAGTGAGTATTGGACCGATATCCGATCTCACTGTCAGTTTGGTGCATCCCTGCACCAGAATGTGATATATTTGCACCGGTCTGACAGTGATATCAGATATCGGTCCAATACAGATTGTTGGTTTGGGAATCATAAGAAAGGACCAAGGACCAATCTGTTCCAGTAAACGACTTGTAATTTATGCATTTGTGAGAATTGTCCAAATTGCATCACGTTGCTGGTTCAGAAAGCGCTGGATCTCCGCACCCTTAGTTTAGGATGCCGTCTCTCTGTTCTGCATTATTAACTTGCTGATGATTTCAGTGCTAAATGCTGAGTCTGGGTTTTGCAGAGGAAATTTACGGAGACTGGACCATTCCCCTCAACACCACCCACATCTGGTACCCACGGATTAGAGAGGTAAGAGGTTTGAAGCAGTATTATCTGCAGCAGCGGCTCTTAACCGGAGCTCTGTACAGGTTGTTATGAGTTGTCCACGATCAGATTCCACAACTCCATTATTATTATTATTATTATTATTATTAATTTTAAATGTGCAAAAAAAGCTTGAGCGCGATGTCACAAAATCTTTTCCTTATGATAGCATTAACAGTTAGGGAGTTGGCCCCATGATCAGTGGGTCGCTAATTCAAATCCCAGACCTGTAAAGGTACCACTGAGGTACCCATGAGCAAGGTACCGTCCCCAAGCGCTGCCAAAAAGCTGCCTCCTGCTCTTACACAGATGGGTCAAATATAGAGGTCACATTTGGTTGTGGTGCATCTGTGTGCTGTGTTCACAATGACAAATGACCACACACTTTAATCAGTCAACCTCGCCCGGTTTTCGACTCTGTTTGTGCAGATCCAGGGGGCCATCATCATGTCCAGTCTGGTGGAGGTTCTGATCGGGCTGGTCGGACTCCCTGGGCTCCTGCTGAACTCCATCGGACCGCTGACCGTCACTCCAACCGTCTCCCTCATCGGACTGTCGGTCTTTCAGACGGCAGGAGACCGTGCAGGGAGCCACTGGGGACTCTCTCTGCTGTAAGGACACTTCCAGCCTTACTTTTGTTGTGTTCTGTTATGTTCTGTTATTTTCTCCTTATTAAGGATTATAATATATGTTGCTGCTTTTTTACATTTACGGCATGTATCCTAGTAACAGGGGCAGTCATTTGTTACCAAAAGTTCATTAAACGTTTGGCGTTGTTTTGGCTAATCACTGGCAGATACATTTACCCCTAGTGGCAATTTGACATTGTTGCCAGAACGTTGCCACTAGTAGCTGAAAATGGCGAACTCCACATTAACATTTGACATATACATTTACAGCATTTAGCAGACGCTCTTATCAAGGGGTGCGTTTCCCAAAAGCATAGTTACTACGTTAGCAACACTTATGTTACTCTAATGTACACTATGTTGGTAACGTTGCTTTTGGGAAACGCACCTCAGAACAACTTACATTTCCCTAATTTCCGCAACAATCTTCCTGGAGCAACTTGGGGTTAAGGGTCTTGCTCAAGGACCCAGTGGTAGTAGTGCCAGGGGAGGAACTCGAACCCATGACCTCTTGGTCCAGAGACGAGGCTGCTAACCACTAGACCACCACCACCACCACTGTTTGTCACAAATTAACTACAAACATTTTTGTGAGGGGTGTAACAGTTGGAGGGTCCTGGACCGGTAAAGGTACCACTGAGGTACTCCTGACCAAGGTACCGTCCCTAAGCACTGCCAAAAAAAGCTGCCCACTGCTCCTTCACAGATGGGTCAGATGCAGCGGTCACATTTTGTTACTGGGTACTGTGTTGTGGTGTGTTCACAATGGCAAATAATCACCCAGTTAAATTATTAAAATGTTTAGCTACAATACCTTGTAAACCTGAAAAATATGGAACAAGGTGTTATTGACGGGGTGATGGAGGTCACTGTAGCCTTCAATCAGTAACCCAGTTTTATAATGTAGAGATTTCCTCCTGTGTGCTAATGCTAATCAGTATTTCATGAGTGTGTGTTTATGTTTGGATGTACGTGTGTGTGTGCGTTCCAGATGCATCTTCCTAATCATCCTGTTTGCTCAGTATTTGAGGAATTGGGCCTTCCCCTTCCCCTTTTATTCCAGACAGAAAGGTTGCCACACCAAGCGCTTCCAGATCTTCAAGATGTTTCCAGTACGAGTCAGAATACACACACACAACCAACCAACCAAACACACGCACACATCTCTGATCTGGGTCACCTACATGAGGTATAGCCATAAACCTGCCTGACTCCAATACAGCAGATACATTCTTATCAACCTCTTATCAGATCCCAAAGCAGTGGACAACAAGCCAATGTGGTTACGGTGAAGGACCGCAGTGTCTCTGTTTTCATTAGTGTGTTGTTTTTGCTTTTTCATCAGATCATTATGGCCATCATGGTGGTTTGGTTGGTGTGTTACATTCTCACCCTGACCGACGTGCTGCCCAATGACCCCAAGCAGTACGGCTACAAGGCCCGAACCGACGCCAGGGGCGAGATCATGTCCCAGGCTCCGTGGTTCCGCATGCCATATCCATGTGAGATTTCACTTTCGACACCTTCCTTTTTATCAAGTGAACACTTACCTTTTGCATCGTATGTTCAAAGCAACAGCACAGTTTTTAGGAGGCACCATTGCAGTTAGCACGTTAGATAGAGCGACCTCCGTTGCCTAATTACGGGGAAAGTCTCCTTGGACCAACTTGGGGTTAAGAGTCTTGGCCTTGTGAGACACGGTGGTAGTTCTAGCAGTAGGATAGAACTGTATTTGAACCCGCCACCTCCTGGTCTATTGGCAAGTGCTCTACCGCTTAGTGGTGGACATTTATGGCATTTTGCAGAAGCTCTTGGGGCCTGTGTTTACCAAAACAGTTCTTGCGCTGGCAGCACCTATTTTACATACAAATACAATGAGCGTCAGCGTTCAGAACGCTAAGCGCCTTCAGCGGTAAAAAGACGTCGATGGAGACGTTGTTTACCGCAGCACTCAGATCTTTTAGGTCTCATCAGTGTCACTTCTCTTTTGCTAGCCAATCAAAATCATAAGGGGCGGGACATACACAGTGAGGAACTCACTAACAACAATGGCGCGTATCTGGAGCAGCTGGAGAAGGTTATTTTGGCTTTATTTACATTTGAATAAGGCAAAAAACTACAATGATGTGATCAAACCCCTAATCAGTGGCACTCTTCCAGCTGTTGTCGTCCATCTCGAAGACATGTGAGTATTTAGTTCAAACGCTGCCACTAATGCCAAGATGCCATTTCTCTCCATTGTAAAGATCATCTCTCTTATGTCGGCTAAACTACTGATCTCAAAGGAACACGTTACAATGTTTACATGAAATAGGAACGAACATGGAAGTGCCCGATGACGCTTTTCATAACTTAGCAACAAGAAGTGCTGAGAGAAGCGCAAAAAACCACCTTTGTTGAACACACGCCCTTCTCCAGAGTGAATTTCAAGGAGAGCTTCCCTGAAAGCAATTTGGGGTTAAGCGTCTTGCTCAGAGACCCAGTAATGGTAGTGCTGGAGGTGGGATTTGAACCCACAACCTCTTGGTTCAATGAATTGCAATGTTTTACATTTGCTTTGAACCTCACTTTGGGAACCACTTCCCAAAGAAAACAAAGTTTTGAGTCAAAGCGCAAAGTTGTCTGATGGTAGCATAATGGTTAGAGAGTTGGCCCCGTGATCAGAGTTCAAGTTAAGCCGGTTCAAGTCCCGGACCGGAAAAGGTACCACTGAGGTACTCATGAGCAAGTAAAGCTACTGCTCCCTGTGTGCTGCCACCCTCCATCATGGTTGGGTCAAATGCAGAGGTTAGGAGCAACTGGTAGCATAACGGTTAGAGAGTTGGCCCCGTGATCAGAGTTCAAGTCGAGCCGGTTCAAGTCCCGGACCGGTAAAGCTGTGCTCTGTTCCCAATTACAAATAATCCCTCACTTAATAATGAATACTGGGCAAACTGCGTAAGTGAGCTCTAAGAACGAATTTCTTCTTAAGAACGGTTGGTGAATGAGGCCCTGTCGTCTCACGCTTCTCAAAGCTGCCCAAAACGAACCGGTTCGCTCGGTGCTGAAGCTGCTAGATTTATGTCTGCCGCATAACTTTCACATCCCACTGTGTGACGACGGCGCCATATATCAGCGACTCGGGTGAAATCAGACGCTAACGCTTTGAATTCCGCCCTCCCGCTCCCAGGTCAGTGGGGTTTACCCACGGTGACGATAGCAGGCACGCTGGGAATGTTTAGCGCCACTCTAGCTGGCATAGTGGAGTCTATTGGAGACTACTACGCCTGCGCCCGTCTCTCCGGAGCACCCCCGCCCCCCGTCCACGCCATCAACAGGTCAGATGAGCTCCTCATCACGTAAAACCTAAAACTGGCCGTCTTTTACACCGATGTGTGTGTGTGTGTGTTTTTTTTTTCTGGTCCACTTTAGAGGGATCTTCACCGAGGGCGTGTGCTGCATCATCGCGGGGCTGCTGGGAACCGGGAACGGATCCACATCTTCCAGTCCCAATATCGGGGTGCTGGGCATCACCAAGGTAGGAGTCACCAGAGTCACTAGACACGCCCTGTTAAACAGCTGGAAATTCCAAGAATTATTAATATTCTTCTTTCATGGACTTTTCCAGAATTATCACTACTACCTTTTTTGGGGTATTCCATGTGTAATCAGTACATTTCTTGGAAACGTTAAGTATTATCCAGACCCTCCAGGATTTCGCGATGTTACGATCATAACTGTTAACGCAAATTCAGCCAATCCCTGCCAATTCATTACTACTGTGGAATAACCGCAACTTTTCTGCAATTTTTGACCAATCATTGTCATTTCCTGCAAGAAGTATGTGATAAAAACACCTTAGAAAATTACTAAACGATTACTGGTTAGAAAAAATAATAATTAATCATTAATTAATCGTTAAATAATCATTTTATAGGGGAAGCAATTTTTTTCTGCAACTTTGACTTGCTCCCATAACTTTATTGCAATAAAACACCTAAAAACCTTTTTTTAGCTTTTTCAGAAAAGCTAAAATCTGGCATTTTAAGTGGCAACAATAAAAAAAAAGACCTGCGAGATCCTGGAGGGACCGATTCTCAACACTACAGTTCTTGGAAATACTAAGAATGATCAATTCTACATTTTAAATGTTATCAACACATTTCTGGGAAATCTCATGTATTATCAATACTACTTTACCTGAAAATTTCAAGTGTTATCAATACTAGAGGTCGACTGATATTGGTTCTTCAGGGCCGATATCGATACCGATTATTGCTAGTTAACCGATATTTGGAACCAATATGCAAAAAAAGAGAAACTCTCTATCAAAATTCTGAATTTCACAAACGCCAACACAAAACTTTATTTAAATAACTTTATTATTTATAAATACTTCAACCTTTTTATGTTATTTTAATTTAACTTGAAATCATATTAAATATACATTTTAGTATCATTATAAAACTGTGAGACTTAAATTTGAAACTCAAACGTTTTAGTGTTCCACATTAAGCAGCAGCAGGTTGTGGTGAAGCTCAGCGTGCGCTCCACTTAACCTCAGTCTCATATGACATGTAGCCAATCAGAGACTGTTGTGGGCTAGACGTTAAATGATGCACTGAGTCGAGAGCAAATGGCACAGAAAGAAGAGACTGCAGTGGAGCCACAGTAGCGTCACCTTGTAATTACTTCATATCGGTGATGATCAAAATTAAACACTGATACCGATTATCAGCAAAATCGCTAATACTGGCTCCCGATAATCGGTCGACGCTTAATCAATACTACATTCCATTAAAAACCCACGTATTATCATTACTACATTTCTTGAACATTTCTAGTATTATCTTTGGTGGTATTAGTGGTCGGTTAGTAGTGTAATGGTCAGGGAGTTGGCCCTGTGTTCGGAAGGTTGGCCCACTGCTCCTTAACGGATGAGTCAAACGCAGAGGTTGTGGTTCACTGTCTGCTGTGCTGTGCTGTGCTGTGTTCACAATGACAAATAATCACTCACTGTAATTTCCTTGAAAACTCCTAATAAAATCAGTTCTACATTTCTATTGGATTCCAGGCACTATACAGCCCTGCGTGCAGGGAAAGGTCAGAGCTCTGATCAATGCTTTACGGGAGTGGAGGAGATACGCTGATACAGTCCCATTCCTGACCTTCCCTCACGTGTCATTCTGTAACTTGCTTAGTTTGCTGTTTTAATCTTAACTTTGATAATCTGCTGTACGTTGACCTTTGCCCTCTCCGTGTGCTGTCATGTAATATTGCTGAAATCCACTTTTTATTAACTGGCTGTGACTGGAGGGAGAACGTGCTGCGGTGGTTAGAGGGAGTTACAGCCTGTTTTGTCAAGTGTCTCGGCACGTCTGGGGGCAGGATCACGTGCTGGGATCTCTTGATGTTGAATTGACCGTGTGGAGTTCTGCAGGTTCGAACTCCCTTGTCTTGCGGTGTTTGTCATTGTTCAGCAGTCCAGTGGTCGAGATTTACTCAGTCTACAAAAAGGAACAATTGTGTAATACACGCGCTCTCTCTCTCTCTCTCTCTCTCTCTCTCTCTCTCTCTCTCCCTCTCTCCCTCTCACTCTCTCTCTCTAAATGTTAGTCAGGCTTTTTATTAATAGACTGGATATAGATTTTTTTCATATTGAAACTAACCTATTCTTACTAACCTCATGCACATTGAGTGTAAAAGTCAATTTCCACTTTTATAGGTTAATACTGCATCCAAACTGTCTCTCGTTCTAGTTCTAGTGTAAAGTGTTTATTTTGTATTCTTTTTATATATTGTTTGTTTTTTGTTCCCTGTTTCTTGTTGCACTGTGAAAACTGGAGCCACGTTGTCTCGTCTCTCTGTTTATCTGTACAGTATATAGCAGAGATGACAATAATGTTTACTTTGACTTTGACCTAACTCTATCTGTCTCTCTGTATCACTCTTTCTGTTAATTGGTCAGTCAATCAATTAATCTATCTAACCATCTAACCATCTATCTATCTATCTATCTATCTATCTATCTATCTATCTATCTATCGCTCTCTCTTTCTTTCTCTTGATAGTTAATGTTTTTTTTGTATAAAGTTGATCATGTTGTGTGTGTTGTGTGTGTGTATGTGTGTGTGTGCGCCTGATGCAGGTGGGCAGCAGGAGGGTGGTACAGTACGGAGCCATTATCATGCTACTGTTGGGAACCGTTGGGAAGTTCACGGCGCTGTTCGCCTCGCTGCCTGACCCGGTGCTCGGTGGCATGTTCTGCACTTTATTTGGTGAGGAACGTCCTCCGAGTTGAGCTTTCATCCACAGGAGGGCAGTGTGGAGTCGAGGAGCCTGCTGGCGGCTCATGCGGGTTTTTAAAAGCACATCATTTTTGTAGTATGTTATTTCTGGAATTTTATTTCACGCATGGCTTTTTAGAAACCAACTCATGTTGCAGTAATTATAACCCTACGTTTCAGCTGCGGTAAACAGTAGGTCTGAGAGATAGTCGGCAGCATTTTTCTGGTGAATGAGTAACGAATGAGATTGTGTTTTGTGCAGGTATGATCACGGCTGTGGGTTTGTCCAACTTGCAGAGTGTGGACCTAAACTCCTCGCGGAACCTTTTCGTTTTGGGCTTCTCCATGTTTTCCGGCCTTATGCTGCCAAATTACCTGGACGCACACCCAGGCAGCATCCAGACAGGTCTGTAAATGTCTTCAGTTTGAGCCCAGTTTTATTTTTCTTCGGAGGACGAATTTATTTATTTATTTATTTATTTTTTTCAATTTATTAAAATACGTAAACAGGATAAATAAAGTTAATGAGAGAGGCAACAGAAGGAGGGGGAGAGAAGAAGAAAAAGAAGAGGGAAGAGAGAAAAGAAAGAAAAAGAAAAGAGAGGAAAAGGAGGATAGAGAGAGAGAAAAAAAAAAAGAACACACACACACAAAAAAAACCCCCAGATAATCTGCTTCCATACCTGCGGACAAAAATAGAAAACAGAAGACACAACAGCAGAGAAATTGCAACAACCAACATCTGTATGAATCACAGTAAATGCTACATGTTAAATGTCATTGAGCAGTGCACATAACAAATATTACAGAATATATTTTGAAGGAACAGCAGATCGAGACAGTATGTATCTGTGAGCACCTGTTTTTACACCAATGTGGATGCTTGTGTGCACACCTGTGTGTGTGAGCGCGCTTGAGTTCATAAGGTTCCTCCATGTAAGTGTTTAGTAGTGTGTGTGGGGAACCACAGCCCCGTCCCGCAAGGCATGAAGCAGACACGGAGGGGAGCAGACACGAAGGTCTTTTCAGTGTTAAAACTATGGGTTCATCACCATCCAATATTATATCGACTAGAGATCAGTCGATTTAGTTTTTTCAGGGCCGATATCGATACCGGTTATTGCTAGTTAACGGGGCTTATAAGCGATATTTGGAACCGATATGCAAAACGATTTTTACATTTTACAAACACCAAACTCGGCTCAAACTCTCCTCTCTCCTCTCCTCCTTCCCGGAGCTTCACGCTGCACTGGTGTGTGAGTGTGGTGTGAGTGACAACAAGTCTTCAGCGTTGATTGGCTACTACTCGTGTGACATATAGCCAACCAGAGACTGTTGTGGGCAGGACATTAAATGAAGCAGCGAGCAAACGGCACAGAGACAAGAGCCACAGTAGCATCACCTTGTAATGACTTAATATCAGTGATGATCAAAATTAAACACCGATACTGATAATTAGCAAAATGCTTAATGTCGGGACCTGATAATCGATCAACCGTTAGTTTTTAATGTAGTCTTGAGACCTGTTGCAATAAATCATGTCATTATGGCTCTTAGTTTCTGTGTCAGAACACCAAATTTTCAGTGTCTTCAGCCTTCAATGATGATTGGTTAGACGTTACAATTCTAGCCTATCAGAGAATGCGATGAGCGGGACTTTCTTCCAGACCACAGAATGGTGACTTGAGACCGAGGAGCAAAAGTAGTGCGGTTTTATATTAGTTAATATCGATAACAACACAGCAAAATGCCTAATATCGACCCCCGATTATCGGCCGACCCTTAACATCGACTTACTAGACATCGAATCAGTGTTGGTTGAGTCTATATAAATTGTGAACTAGTTGTGTCAATGGACAACGATTCCACGTCTGCTGATATCACAAAGCCTGATTTAATATGATTTCAAATGGGATAATACAGGACCAGCGATCGATTATAACACAATAACAAATGCTGATTTAACCGAGTTGCTCCTATTCATATAAAGTCACAAAAAGCAGCTAAAATATCATTTGACCTTTTTTATTTCTGAGCTCACTGATGCTGATTGTGAATGTGTTTAATTAGGTGTGGCAGAACTGGACCAAATTTTCACGGTTCTCCTCACCACCGAGATGTTTGTTGGCGGCTTCATAGCGTTTGTGTTGGACAACACCATTCCTGGTATATGTCCTGTTAAAACCAGGATATAAATATTTCTCATTATGCCATAATGCATTAATAAATTGATATCAGCAGCACACATTTTTATTACAGGCACCAAAAAAGAGCGAGGCCTCATAGACTGGAAAGCCGATGACTCCTCTGATGCATCTGATCAAACTCTACACACCTATAATTTCCCAGTTGGCATGGGGCTGGTACGACGGGCCAGTTTCCTCCGTTACCTGCCCATCTGCCCCACGTTCCGAGGCTTTGTGTCGTGTCGACGCAAAAACAGTTTGTGCGAAGAACAGGACTTAAAGGAAGTCAAAAGTGGGGTAAAGAACACTCCAGAGAACTCGTCGTCCACAAAAGTGTGATCACGTGCTTGTACTGTTTGAATGTAATATATATTTTTATAAGACATTCATTTTTTAAAAAACAGAAGAGAATATTTTTGTTAATTAATGTATTTATTGTTGCATTATATGAACTAAAGGAATGAATTACAGATTTAGGAAAAAATGATATATAAATCTGAAAGTGGATGCAGAAATGAACAAGATGCATTTTTTTTTATTTTGTTGATTCATGAATTGTATACAAAATTGATCAAGAAATATTTTCAGACATTTAAAAATATTCAGAAGTTCAAACACAGTAAATCAAATGTCTTGAAAAAGCAATTTGTATGGGAAAAAATGCTTGCAATATCGTGCTAAAATGTAATTTATTTGTCTACATATGCACATGGTGTACACACCTTTTTAATGTGTGAAAAATATACAAATAATTGTCTAATACCAGTGAATTGTTGCTATAGAGAAAGTCAGTGTTTACTGCAGATTGAAAGTGAAATGTTATTTACGTGAATCTGTGCCTTTGTGATTGTTTTTATTTATTTAAAAGAGATTTAGACATATCTCTATCCCCTCATTCACCTCCTTCACGTCAGAGATTCAGTGGGACTGTGGGCCTGCCATTAAGAGAGGCGTCGAGGACAGGTAAGGCTCGGGAGTGAAGTAACAAGTGCACTGTATTTACAATCGCAGCCAAGGAGATGTTTCATTATGAATATAAATATATTGCAGTATGAAAGACAATGCGGGCATCCTCATTTTCATTTTTAAGCAGTTGGAGGATGTGCTTCAGTGATGTTTGATGTTTGTGCATTCCATTTGCCATTGGTGGCTCAGTTTCTGAGTCGTTTTCCGAGGGTTGAAGCTGGAAGTGACGATATGTGCACCCCCGTTTCTCAGACATGCAACAAAATGTCTTGGAGCAGCACAGAGGACCCCGAGTTTAGAATCCAAGATGGCTACTCAGTGCAAATGCTGCGATTTATTTTATTTTTTAGCTCTTTAGTGTTATTTGTGTCTAACTTGGTCAGCTGTTTACATAATACAGTGTTGTTGTAGTCAATAGACGTGTTGCTACGGTCATGTTATACGTGAAATACACTGTGTTATGTGTCGTTTATCAAGTTGCGATGCTAGATTTGCTGGTAGATGCTGCTAAAAACAAATAACTAGCCTAGTTAGCCAAACAGAAAGGTGAACAGGATCAGCAACTCGAGACAGAAAACTCTGGTAAAAAGTGTAGACGTGTTAGCGTTTGTATAAGCCAATCCCTCCAGGATTTCACAGGCCTGATTTTGCAACAGCTTATCTAAACAATTGTGATGGAAGTTGCAGTGTTTTTAGGTGTTTTGTTGCAATAAAGTTGCAGAAGGAAGTAAACAAAACCACCATTATTTGTATTAACCATTAATCATTGTTATTTTTTAAGGTAAATGTGAGGCATTTTTATCACACGTTTCCTGCGTCTACTAAACGTATCAAGGAAGTGAGTTCGCTGAAGTATGGCTTAACGATTTGCAGGAAATGACTGGTCAAAATTTTTGGAAAAGTTGCAGTAATTGGTCAGTAATTGCACAGTAGTAATGAATTTGTGGGGATTGGCTGAATTTGTGTTAATAGTTGGGCTCACAACATTGCGAAATCCCGGAGGGTCTGATGGTCCTAGCCTCTTCAATCCGAGTTCAACTCTCCTGTGGCAAATGGAACGCATTCAGCTCGGATTTTACTGTGTTTTTAGCGGATGTGATGTAACCTCGTCAACTGAATCTCACCATCCAAAGGCAAATGGAACTCACCATTAATTCCAACCCCATATGACATTCAGTGTATGCTAAACATGTTAAAGACTTTCAAGTACCTGGAGCATGTCCTCGTTGATCAAAGCTTATTCTCATATTGCATCTTTTTGTAGAAATTCCCCCCAAAAGTTAATGCAGCAACAACTGGACTCACCCCTATCAGTTTCTAAACTTCAGAGGTAGAAGATATGGAGTGTTGAATGGAGCTGTCTTAAGATTTTAAGCTTATGACATTTTATACATCCCATGTCCTGCCATAGTCTTTACGCAGATCATATTCAGCACTTCAGCACCCTGTACAGTGAAGTCCATAAGATCTCAAGGTCCTGGTGGAGGCAAGACGTGAGGTTGTGCTTGGACGTATGAGAGGCACTGTGGCGTGTACATAGCAGGGATGTGAACTGAAGGAAAGGGCACTGCGCAATGTGTGGGCAAAACTGTGCTCGGCAACGTCTGCTGTGGCAGCAGGACTTCCACATACTGACACGTCTGTGGGTCAAACAGCATCTTTCGTTGTGGCAGCTGTGGCATTTCTACATAGAAGCAGCGGCCAGTTTCAGGATCCAGCAGCATATGGCGTGGGCTCTGTGTCAAGCTTCCACCCACTTCCGGATAAAGCATGCCAACGTTCCCTTGAAAAACATCGGTGCCCAAGTTTGCGACAAAAGTGCCACACTGCTGAGTATCTGGAGAAGGTGTCTTCATTTGGGTTTCTTGCTTCTCTGTCTTCTTAGATGAAGTCTGCTTTATCATGTGTCCAGCTGTTGAGAGGGGTTGAGATAGCAGCTGTCCATCTGCAGACAACGATCTTATTAAGGTGGCAGGACCGTTTGCTGTAGCAGGCTGGCCATGAGATGGTGTTTGCAGTAAAACTGGGCCTTGAACGTAGCTCATCGCTCCCATATGGGCAGGCACCGTCTGGTATCCCAGTGGATTGGGTTGGTAGAAATACGATGGGAGAATTGGGGTCGGAGTAACAGTGAGGATGCAGGTGGACGAAGGCCCTGTTGAGCTCTGTGATCTGGGAGGTAGTCCAGGGGTGTGGTTCCCATCTTTAGTCCCAATGCAAACTTGTTCTAACTCCTTATAGCTTCCCTGCTGGTCAGAAATTGGCGTCGGTGGACAGTAGTGCTGTGCAGAGTTCTTGAATTGTTCAAACCCTGCTTTGCTGGAGTCAGTGGACTGCTCATTTTTCTCAGATGGTGACTCCTTGCTCGCCCGCTGTTGAACACCTAACTGAGTTGTTTGTTTTGTGTTTGTGTTGCTAACTTGGACGTCTACTTGCCTGATGGCTGTTTGGTCATCCTGCACCTTGGGGGATTTAGAAACAGCACAACTGTTCACTTTGCTTGTGCTAATTGGGCTGACCTTTGTAAATCCAGCATTGGGACTTTTGTCATGTGATTCCAGTAAAGAAGCAGTCTTTGTGGTGCATCCTTTGGGAGTGGCATGAAGGGAAGCCAAATCCCTGATTCGGTCAACTGCCAGAGGTGGAGTGACTTTGCGCACTTGTGGCTTTTCATCCCATTTGTATCCTTTCCCTTTGTCCTCCCCCTTGCTGCTGCTTACTTGATAGTGTGTTGCTGGTGGAAATCCAGGCGCTGTGTCTTCTAATCCCTGTGCTGCCTCACCAGGGCCTCTGAATGACAGGCTGTATGTGTTTTTCACCAGGCTCCGCATGTCCCTCACCACATGCACAGGGGCTATGGATTTGAATTTCCCTTGGCTTTGAATACCTATGTTTACTGAGGGCCCAGGTGGCCTGAGTTCTCCCCTGTCACCCTCCTGATCTTTCCCGGGTCTACTTGGGGACAGGACATTATCCACTGTGTCTGCATCCAGATCATAAGCCAAACAGACTGTCATTGTGGGACTTCGAGTATTGTCCATGCCTTCACCTGGTTTCTCTTGCTTCTCCACGTCACTGGCTATGGGCTGCTTCTTGACATTGTGCTGTCTTTGGGACACTTGTGCCGCAAAGCATTCTGCAGGTGTTGGTTTCACCGCTGCGGCCTGTTTGCTGATGGCTCTGCTTATCACTGCACTTGAGTTCCATGCTTTGCCCTTTGCTGAGTCACAGGATAGCTTCTCTCTTGGGCTCCGGCTAGCGAGCTCCTTACTGGGACTCAGCTTGTCTTTCTCAGTCTCTGGAGTCACAGTTATTTCAGTACCGCTACCCTGAAATTCAGCCGCAGTCGGGTTGCTGAACGTGGGATTAAATTTGTGCTTGGAGCTGTCGCTGATAAGCTCTTTGACAGAAGTGGTGTTTGTTTGGGGCTCAGTTTTCAGAGCAGGTGTCTCAGATGAAGATCCACAACTTAATGGGGGACCTGTAGTCAGGTTCACTTTAGTATTTTTAGAGCTCCCGTCCAGAGCAGAGGAGGTCAAGCTGTTATTATTATTGCTTGCACTGCCTGCTGTGATTGGAGCAAAGGTGTCGTCCGACACGTCCAGATCCCGGAGGTTCTGTTCATGTATCATCCTCTTTGTAAGAATGCTTTTGATGATGCAGGAGGCCATTTTGGTTCTGCTAGATGTTTCATCCAGGGATAGTGATTTTTGAAGCCTCTGTTTTCGTTCAGCCTGGAGCGGCTTTGGATCCCATCCCTGTGAGTTCTGATGAAATGCTCCAGGAGTACTGTGTTGACGCTGAAGCACATCTCGAGATCGGCTTGGCACAGATGGCGCCTTTGGAATTGCATTGCTGTTGATTTCATTGATGTGACTCTCTGCCATGTCTCGTCTTTTCAGCTGTATCTGTCTTTTAGGTACAGTCTTTGCATTTCTGTTCACAGCTTCATGACTTTCCAAGGCCACATCAATGCATTCAAAACTGCTGGCCTCTGAGCAAGCTGAATTGTTGTGGTGGCTTGCCGATGCCATTGGCAACTTGAATGACAGAACATCCCCGGAGCACTCTTGGAAGCTGCCATCAGGAAATATCTCAGGAGAGGACCAATGGCTTGAGTCGAAAGTGTCCAAGTAATTCTCTTCAGGACACAAGGGTCTCACTTCAGTCGTAGTCTCTGCTAGCTTTGTAGCCATTGCAGATTTTCTCCTTGAATTGTCTGCAGTGCTGCAGGACTGCCTGTAACTGCTGCAGGGTATTGGTGGAAGTGAACTGGGCAGCCAAACTCCTTGCCCGCTCTGCTTTTGCAGCCTCCGGGAAAGAGGAGGGCTCCACGGATGGTGTTGGTGCCCAGTTGCGAGGATACGCTCTGAATAACAACGTGGCGGGATTCCTGATTTCTGCTTGCTGGCTGTGAGTGTTGAGGTGCAACTTGCAGCGACTTTTCTATTTTTGGCTTTGAGTGACAGCTCTGCCTGCTGCTCCTCGACCCCTTTACCCTGCTCCTCCCTCTCCCATTTCATATGAGCGATATTAGACCCGCCTCTGTCAGGCTTGCACTCAGTGCTGTGCCTATTATCTTCTCTGAAAATCTGCTGATGTGTTGTGGGATCTTCTCTTCGTTCCTTGTCCCTGTTCTCTTGACCACTTTCCCGGTTGTTTTGATTTCTGATCTTTATGGTCCAAATACTGATTGAGGTAGATCTTGGTTCTGAGCAGTTGAATTTCTCAGAAGGTTTGCTATCAATATTCTTGTTGCCTGTAAAATAATTGGGCGATTTCAGTGAGGAACATCTACTTAACATAGTCAAAGATGGTGCTTTATCTGATTCTGCTTCTACAGTATGCATACTCAAGATATTAGGTTTCTCAACCTCATTTTCTGGACTTGATGAGTATTTAGATTCCCTCAACTCTACACAAGATGAAATGCATTTGTTTATATCCAGGGGGAATCTGAGCTGTGAAGAACCAGCATTTTCACCAGATTTGGGTTCGTTTGAAATCGTATTCTTGTCATTTCTGCTGTCATTCCATAGTTTTAATAAAACATCTTTTGTGGCCGAGTTAAGTGCGTCAGTGCCTTCAGGGTGTTTTTCTGTGGAGTTTATATTTATCGTATTTGAGTTTGAGACTGTCTTTGTATCGAAAGATGATAAATGTTGAGATTCCAAAAAGAGAGATTCTGTGACTGATGCCGATACATCATCATGTCCACATAAGGTGTCTTTGCTTAGAGCGTCTTGTAAATTTTGATCTTCCGTCGATCTAACCTCTTGCAAATGATCTTCAGATAAAGAGCCTTTTGCGCTTTCTCCTGCATGAATTATGCTATCCGTGGATTCAGAAGAAGCGGATTCACATTGTGCCTCATTGCCGAGAAGCTGTGCCTCGTCCTCCAGCGCTTCGCTGTACTCACTAAGTGAGCAAAGGGCAGTGCAATATGAACTTGATGAATCATCCAAGGCATCATCGGCCAACAATTCATTACTCTCCTCTTCATCATCTGTTTTTGTTTGAAGCTCATCGACATGTTCTTTCCCAGAAGAAGTCAAGAGGGACTCTTCGTTTAAAATGGCATTTGGAAAGGTCCTCTCTGACATGGTTGTGGGTTTAGTAGTCTGAAAAGTCCCTGAATGGATTCCTTTGTTCCAGTGCAGCAGAACAGACGGCCAGCTTTCCTATCAGCCAGGTCAGAGGTGTCACATCCATCCCACCACTGATACAGAGGGTCACATGCTCATTATCTTTCCACCTCTCCTAAATTCCTACCTCCTCCTAAAGGGAAAAAACAACCATTACTAAGGTGACATTTCAAATATGAGCCATTTAATGCTTAGTTATGTTGTGTAGTTGTGGACTCAGCTTGCTTGGGATTGACTCTCAAACTTTATGAAGATGGTGTCAAGTGCACTGTACTCAAATCATTCTATGCTCCCATATTTTCTGTGCAAATGCACCAATTTCCAATAAAATGCAAGAAACCCTTTGCTTTTTATGAGTCCAGTAAACCCATTTGAAGCTCTCACCTGCCCCAAAATATTGTTGGTGTCTTCAAATTCCTATCATTTCCAAAGCACAGCAAAATGGTAAAGTGAAGATGTAAATGTTAACCATTTGTTGAAATCTTAAGTGTTTTTGACATTTTTTAAATCTTTTGCATGCAGCAACACACATATACACACACCACATCTAAAACCAGGCAATTAGGACACTCAAGTTGCCTTAAATTCCAAATAAAGATGATGGCTAAAGAGAGGATGAATCAGACCTTATTTCGTAGCGAGACTTGGCCCAGGTTATGGCGTCCAGCAGGCCCAGGCAGAGTTGAGGTGGTGCTGTGGCAGTTAGATTTGACAGCAGGTGCTGCTCGAGCTGTTGTTGGAGCTCGCCTCTGGAATCTGGCTAACATGGCCACCGCAGTCACAGGGCCAGATAAATATAGCTCCTTTAGCCCCATAACACTATCATCAGAGAGACAGGACTGGGGTCCTATGAATACGACTTGGGAAGTACCGACTTTTAAATAGAGATGTTACTCTGGTGTTATTGGTCTTTTATCCACCACCATGTTTGCTTTACCTAGATTTTTTTTAGAAGATCTGAACACCAACATTGAAATATGGAATGGATTCTCTTGGTTTTGATATGTTAAGATGAAACTATCAACGGTGTTTACAAAGCGGCTGGAGAATCTGTTGCCGTTCCAGAGCAGATGTTCGGTAGTATCCTTAGTGTTTATGATGTTGTGCTTCTTTGTGACCTTTGCATTAATGGGGCCACTTCTGCAAGAGGTGGCAAATATGTTATAGCTAAAGCATGTGAACAAATTGGTCTTGGCACGAAGCAACGTATTAATGGTGTGATATAATGGGCTGTATAAATGCGAGCCCAAAGGTATCATTACACATAAGTCCTTTGGATGTCTCTGATGTGCATAACACCCTTTGAGGAGATCCATGAGGATAACTAACATGCTGGTGCTAAGCTGCGGGAAAGCGTGACATGGCTGGAAAGTTAAAAATAATGAAATGTGAACTATTAATTTGAGCTATTTTTACATCTTTAAAAGGCCCTTTGCCTTTAGTCACCGTGAATGAGGAGCAAGCATTTGTTTTATATGGAAATAATTTGTTTGTAAGTACTGTATATAAAAGCTATTTTCCCTGTCTAGTCCATTATTGTAACCCTTGTATGACTCCTCTAATTTTAGACTTATACAGCCTTCTGAGAATTAGAAAATTATAATCTCTCTCTATTTTAGTATGTATAGTTTATTTGTTATTTGTTACCATGGTGCCCAGGGGAAACCCCCAGCAGGAGGTCTGTAGACTACACCTAGTTATATATATAAATTATGCCGGGTTTTTTTTTAACATCACTGCCTGCATTAGCCCAACTTTCCTGTTTTTATACAGTTTTCTAGATTAGATACAGAATTAAAGTCAAGCTTATTGTGATTAATGTCAGTTGGAACGTGAAAAAGACATATACACGTGTTTACCTTTTTAAAAGAACTTTAAAGAATCAAGGTAAGAAATAAAATGTACAATTAATGCATAAATATCCATCTGGTTAAATAAAGTCCGAGTAAAACAAGATAGTTTTTATTTTCAGGGTCTAATAATCAGAATAATGTTTCTTGTTAGACGCCATCTGGTGGTCAAGTTTAATAGAGCATTTTTTAAAAGCTGAGGGCTCTTAATTTGAAATCTGTGATTTTATTCAACGAAACACATGACCTGCAAAAAATGTGAACATTAAATATTATAAATGAATAATAAATGTCAGCCTATACATGCAAAATTGACTGGACATCTACAAATGTACAAAAGTGATTTGGACTTCGTTTAATTATTAAATTAACAATCTGACTCTAAGTTTAACTTTTCAGTGATACACTTTAAACGCGTTTTAAAAGGTAAAAAAATTAAATGAACAAGAAAATTAGGTATTTACAAATAAATGAAATTTTGGTATTCAGTAAAATGTAAACAAAGGAAATGAAATAGTGTAACAACTTAGCCCTGCTCGCAATTCGCCGCGATCCTTCTACTGTGATAGTCTTAAAATGGGCGTGTCTTGTCGGTGCAGTGGGCGGAGTCATGGGCGGGGCTGTGCTTTGATTGATGGGTAGTTAGGCAGGAGCATGCTAGGCATTGCTTACACACACATGGTTTGGTTAATTACTTTAGCTATGGACAGAGTTAAAACACTGTTTTACCACCGAAAATCTCTAAATCAACCATTAATATGTACAGTAATATTCTCACTCGATGCTTTTTCATAGACTATAGACAATTGAGCGAGCGGGAGAGAGAGAGAGGTATTTAAAAACCCCACTTATTTTTAGAATTATTTGGCAAAAGTCTAATCATTATAGGCATCTTAGGACTTTCATATATAAATAAGTTACTATTTAAATTTAATCAGTGGGTGTAAATATACTCAACTATTATCGCTCACACATACACACTGTGCAATTCATGTTTTTTTTTAGCCATGACAAAGCCACACAGTTTGGATCTTTGTTTTTCATAGGTGGTGACTTTTTAACGCTGTAGTTGTAATGCAAATAAATATGTGAATTCCATCTTCATCCAAACTTGCCTTTTTACTCAGTCCCCGAGATACCAAAAAGATTCCTTTTTTTTGTTTTTTAAGGCGTTTGTTTTTGGTGATTATTCGAATTTTAGTTTATTGTGTCTAGGGAAGCTTGTACATAATTTTTAAATCAGCATGACCCTGCTATCGCACCAAGCAAACGTGAACGATCACTTTAACAATGTAATAAAGTCAGACAGGGTTGGTAAAGTTACAATTCATCTTTCGTATTTTTGGGTTAGGGAATGAAAGAGATTTACGTTTTACTACATACACTTGTAAAACTGTTTTGTGACTAGTAGAAAAATGAAGCAACAAAAAGATAGAAAGCAAGATCCCAAATAATAAGGAAATTCTTAAATGTCGTATTTTCGTCCAATTTATTACTGAAATTATAGAGATAATAGAACACATAGTTTACTAAGATATATATAAGATTTTTTCACTACTGATCTCAGATCTGAGGTCGCGTCCATTATTTGGGGGGCTTTAATGCCCCTGAACTCCTCCCAGTTTGGGGCAATTATTCCGTCTCTCCGTGCAGCCTCATTATGGTCCTCTCCGGCCACTGGGGGAACAACACGGGACGACGAGGCACCAAAACTCGTCTTTTTTAATTAGTCAAACTTATCGGGAAACGCGGGTTATTGTTCCTGAAGATCCTTTAGGCGGTCGGCGAGGTGCAGCAACCCTAGAAATCGGGCCACACCGGTCTTTTTTAGCCGAATGAAAGCGGTTCGTTCGCCTGAAGACGGATATACAGAATGCGCCGGTTGTGAAACAAAGGGGTCCGGAGCGTCGTTGTCTCGTCGGTAGAAAGACGCGGGTTTTGTGAGGTAAAGCGGCGCGTTTCTCGTCTTGTTATATTATTACAGCTTTTAATTTCCTTTATTAAAGTTTAAACGGCGTTTTAAAGCGACTTAAGTTGTGTTTTAAACCTCAGCTCCATACTTTTGCGGCGCTTCAGGGAAAACACTCGTGGTGCCGCTGAAGCGGTTTTGGTGGCTTTAATTGGGCACTTGGTTGTTGCCAGTGTGAATAGAGTCACATTTGTTGCCTTTTAATACATCAGTACTGCTTATTTATTGTTTTAAGTAAACATTTAAGAGGTATTCTGGATAGAAATGATAATATCAATGATGTGGGCAACTTTGCGAACTTCCTCAACTGGCTTTGTAAAGTAAAGCTCGGAGTGTGTTAATGTTTGTGTGTTTATTTGTGTACTAATTAAAGTGGTCGTTTTGGAATTAGAACAAGGTTAGGAAGTGTGTGTTTTACTCTGTTATTTGTAACAGATGTAAAGGACAGTTTGTTTGGTGTTTTATCCCAGGCTAAAGGGCCTCACTGCGTGGGAGAGATGGAGCCAGAGGGACAGTGGTGGAAAAGTCAGCTCGCAGCAGACATCCATCAGGCTTTAAGAATTAAGGTGAGTTTCCATGTGGATTTTTTTTTTCTTGAGATATAAATAATGTAGAATTCTGTTCTTAAAAAGAATTGAACAGCTCTACTTTGGTAGGAACCATTCTGTAAGGATTGGGAGGGTTTGTAGGCACTTCTTTTTGGCGTGTTAAATCTTCATCCAAGAGCAATTAAATTGTAAATTTGTTACAGGGACCTCACTTGTAGATTAGTCATGGAGAACGAGACGTGTGCAAACTTTTCTATTGTAAAAATCAGCAAACACATAGTATGACATTTTTGAATTGACACCGCACATGCTGATGTGTTATCACAATGATGATAGTGATATCTTGCACCTTTACTTTAGTCATACTTATTTATATGCAATACTAACATCCATGCATCTATCTATCCATCCATCTATGTGTAGCCCTTCATCTGCCAATTCATTCATCCATGCATAAAACCTCTCCTGCAGATCAATCCATACGTCCATCGATCTAGTTTTGTATTGTTTTCTCCCTTATGAACTTAGAACACTTCGGGTCACTCTGACTCCCAGCTGCCTTTGAAGCAAAGGTGTGAAATGTCACATGTCCTTTAGAAAACATCCTTCGAATCCCTTCCTTCTTCATTGAGCTGAGAGTCTTCCTTCCCTAAACTTTAGAGGTGTAATGACTCAATCCTGATTAATTGCTGAAAGATCAGGACTCAAGGTGCACTGTCAATTTATTTAGCAAAAGTGAGATCTAAACAGCACAGGATCTTACAGTTCTTAGTTACTCAAGTGTGTTTCCCTAATTCCACAGACTCGATTGCAAAATGTAGAATAAAATCTCAGTTCTCCTTAAAATGGTTAAAAAACCTTTCATTTTTACATTGGTGCAATGCATAGTTTCATCCAAGAATATTTTCTTTAATGACATCCAATTTCACCTCTCAGGACTTCAGTGTTTGTACTTCTTAGGAACAAAAATGCACATTTCAGTCATTTTCATCTGTACAGTATATACATGGTGTAAGACAAGCTCGTCCCTAATTGCTACATTTTTTAAATGAACAGTTGGACAAATTAGGAAGTCTATTGTGTGTGAGCACCGGGACGGAGCTTCGGCAGGCCCGAGGCAGCTGGACGCTGGAGGATTTTGCTCTGTAGAGAGCAGCATGTAGGAGGATAAGTGCATTTGCTCAGTCTGGCCTGTTGTCCTTGAAGTGCGTGTGTGTGTCGTTGTGGTATTGTCTGGCTTGTTTATGGGGTGCTGTATATCATTCCCCTTGTCCGGTTGGGAATTCAAAGTGGAAGTGTTCTATTTGTGTTTGTTTGTACTTGAGTTTGCTTGTTTGCAAAAGAGAATCAAGGTTAATTGTGGGGATTAATTGGGTCTGTGACAAAAGCACAGTTTTTGTTGGGAATATCTGGAGTAGTGATGTATAGAAGTTGATGAAAATGTGTTTTAGATGGGTTTAGTTTGATAGTTTCATCTTGTGGAGGTGAAGCTTAACGAGGCCGAGATGGAAGTTGGTAATGAGGTTTGCAGTCAGGTGTGATCAAATGAAATCACAGGTGATGTAGTTCTGAAACAAATGGAGCTTGAACCGGTTGTTCTTGAACTAAGACATCGACACGTGCCTCCTGATATTTCTTCTCAGTGTTTGTGTTGATGCCTAAGATGTAATCAACAAAAGCAAGTGGTTGCAGTGATATATGTGACGGGTGTAAAAGCAGAATAGAAACATGCTAATCTTTTGTGGGTTAAGGCGTTAAATAATCTCTAATAAGTGTGGTTTGTGGTTTGCTGTGTGAATTTCTGATCTCTCTAGCATTTTTACAAACCGCATCTGTTCATGCAGCCTCCTCCTCCTCCTCCGCTGCTGGAAGCCCTGATTATATGAATTTGACGCTTTGTAGAATTAAATCAGTCGATTTGTAAAAAATGTCTCGGTGCAAAAGTTCACAAGCCTCATTGTTCCTGCATTTGCACATGAGAATAATCTCTCCATCTCCCTATGCGCATGCTGGTTGGTAATGGTATGCAGAAATATTTTTCGGGAATTATTCATTGCACAGATCAGCAGAACTTTGTGCTCCCTGCTTATGTGGGAACAACTAGTTAAATCCCCCGTGTGTGTGTGTACACACAAACACACTTGCAGATGCTGTCTTTATTGCCTTTATTAGTTGGATTTACCAGCTTGTTTACACACAGCCGTAAGCAGAAACAGCTTTGTTTAAATGCCGCTTCATGTAATCTGCCGGATCAGATTTGACATCTTTTTACTCATCAATTCATTGAAGGATAAAGTTTTTCCATGAATGCTGTTGAAAAGCGGAAAGGACGTCACCTGGAGAGCGTTTCTCCTGAATAATAGTTACAGTGCTTTACCATCTCAAAAAAACAGGAGGGAAGAAAGGAAACTCAACTTGACACCAAACCGGGGGACGAATATGGATGAATGATTGAATGGGTTAAGCTGGTTTTGTCTGTTTATAGTAGCTTATTTCCAAATTTGGTGGACTGTCATGCTGTTACTGACTGTTTACATTCTATAAACTTGCTAGTCAAAGAGATACAGTCGTGTTCAGTGTAGAGTTAGTGCTGACCGATACGACCTCAAATCAATATCATGATTAATTGAATACTTTCCTTGATTACAGTTAATCAATGATTATTTTGCTGTTGGATTTTTTTTTTTTGCCCTCTGTTCACTGACAAGGTTTGTACTGTAAATATGCTGTTAAAGCTGTGATATTTATCTACATAAGAGTGCATATTTAGATTGAAATAATTAAAGTAGTCACCATGGGCAGGAATATATTGATTAGAGGTTTGGAGTGTTGAAGTGGCCCTACGTGGAGATCGTGCAGCCATTCAGGCCAGCCGGCAGCTGTAGAGTTGTCTAAAACGTGGTCGCGCTCCACAAAAGGGCGGCTGGAGAGGGTCAGGGCCCGGCCCCTCACCCCCCTCAGAGACAGATGGCTGTGAGACGTGGAGCTCCAAAAAACCAGGCAGACCTTCTCCCAAAGAGCTGTCGTAAAAAGCTGTGGGAGAATTTGAAGAGCGCTCCGCTTCTGCTGTGATCAAGTGGGAATGAATGGCTATAGACCTGTGGGGTGATGAGATGTTATAATTATTATAATATTATTTGGACTTTACTCTGTGGACTTAAGTCATTTAGCTTTAACAGTTTTGCTCAAGTTGCTTAAATCCTTAGGCTTTTCCATTTTTGTGCTTCCAGCATTACAGCTGCTGTTGTAACGAGGTAATCAGTGTTATTCACTTCACTTCGCCAGACGTTGTAATGTTCAGTATTTTGCAGATAACTTGCTGTTGTTGTGGATCAATGACAATTAAAAAACATATATAGACATATACGGAAGGATATTGATCATTTATCCATGTAATGGGTGTTGTAACTGCATAGTTTGTACTGCAACTCCACTGTTGGATTTTTTGTGTTTTTCTACATTTGGCTTTTTATATTAATTGGTTTGTTTATGAAGCGTTTTAAAATGCTTAATCAAATCATTAGGGATCTTTGTGTGTCATCCTTCTTTATGAGTGTTTCTGGGGGAAAACAATCTGAACCAAAATTTCATTGTTTCATTACATAAAAATCAATATTACCCTTAAAAGTTCTGTGTTGGTTTGACTAGAGTTTAGCATTAACGATCGAAGTCAAATTGCTTGCACAGCTGAGCATCGCAAATAAACTAAAGACGGCACGATACCACTTATGTCCGATACGATACCGATATTGTAAATTTGGATATCTGCTGGTACGATACAAATCCGATACAGTCTCTGAGTCTTTTTTAAACAGAAAATAATGCTTTAAAAATGTCTAGGGATGATTCTACTGTGCTTAAAACTTGAACACTGTTTTCCTACTAAAACAATGTAATAATTACACACCCATATGTATACGATAAATTATTAATTATTAAAATAACATGTCAAATTATTAGTTTAATCACAGTTGTGTAATTTTGTGACTGTCCCTAATCCAGATCGGCTCCATAGATCGGCCCAACGCCACCGATATCCTGTTGAGCCTTTTCAGCCGTTATCAGACCGATATCTGATCCACATATCAGATCAGTGCCGTCTCTAAAATAAACAAACTTAATCCTGGAGTTAATCTGGTTTTACTGGAAGAGGTTGAAGCCGGGAATTCTTTTTCCTCATCTTTTTGAAAACCTCTTTTTATTCCCCCCCTTCTCATTCACCTCTCTTCTCATCTCTTCAGGAGCTGAAGCTGCCGACGTACCGCGCGCACTCACCCCAGATCGGGATGCGGCGCTACTTCGCCGACCTGCTGGCCGTCCTCAGTAACCGCTACCAGCTGTGCCCCACGGCGCGCCACCTGGCCGTCTACCTGCTCGACCTCTTCATGGACCACTACGACGTGGCGGTGAGGCAGCTCTACGTCATCGCCCTGTCCTGCCTCCTCCTCGCAAGTAAGTCTCGATGCTTTATTGAGATTAAACACGCCCCGCTCCGGCAAACGCTGCACGTCACATCCCGTCATGTGTTTCCCTTTTAAGTTAATTAGCAAGTAGAAGTGCCGGTTCCTTCAGAAAAGGTGTGTTTGCTGTGTGCTGCAGAATGTAGATCGGTGGGATGAGAGTCTGTATGAGGTCATGTAGTATCCGCAGTGTGAAATGTTAATTGAGAAGATGACGGCTGTGGGAAAATTTGGTCAAAAAGCATGAAAAGAAAGCGGGAAAAACGGGGATCTGGCAATCAACAAGCAAAGTAATGGCACTTTTTCTTAATGTGTGGAACGGACGAGCGGCGGGACGAAAATTTTATAGTTTCATTTAGTTATGTGTCAAAAAGTGGGAAGAATATTAATAATAAAAGAAAAACTAATTGTGAAATAAAGAAGTGCAACATATTCTTCGGGACCAGAAGGTTCTAGGTTCAAATCCGGCTCTGTCCTGCCTTCAACACTACTGCCATTAGGCCCCAGAGCAAGACCCTTGACCTCAAGTTGCTCCAACGAGACTGTCCCAGGAATTAGGAAAAAATGGCAAAATGCCATAAATGTTATGTGATGCCACCTGAAGGTTGTGTTCTAATTCAAACTAGTTTGAACGTTGTGGATTCTCCAGAATTAGTTGCCCAAAATATAACCATGAACCTGCCTCTCGTGGGTAAAACGGGCATCAGTCCGCCCCCACCCCTCCCTCAGCTGCTCCTGCTGCTGCTGCTGCTTTAAACCGGGTGTGGAGTTCGGCGGTTACCAAGGGGACAGACTGGGGTGGGGAGATGAAGCTTGCCAACATGGGTCCTTCATACGAGTGACAGCAAATCGCAAACACAATCGCAGTACCATATCGTTACTGTCAGGCGGGAACCGTTTATGTCCAAAACGGTTATTTTTTTCAGGAAAATATAAATATATAAACAAGCCTAATATCGGCTCCCGATAATCGACCCTGTCGATAATCGGTCAACCCTTAGGTGCAATCGTAGTACCACATGTACACATCTACCTCATACGCTGTGGCACTGACGGAACAAAAATGCAGCCAAAAATATTGTGTTTAGACTTGTTTTAAGCGAGGCGCATGCGGTCACTAAACCTCGGTAAAAATGGCCGACCGCCTCTTGCTCCTTTAAATATTAACGCCAGTGTTTCTTTGTGTGCCGGAATGCCACGCGGCACAGCGCCTCGCCACAGACGTGTTCCGGCTCTGCCGGGCGCTGCTGCATTGTGTGGGAGGACAGCTGTGCGCATAAGGGGCCACGGCCGCTTCCCCCGCCCCCCACTGACCCCCTCACTTCATCACCAAGGCAACTTTCACAAGGGACAAAATCCGAGTCGGAGTCACTGTTCTCCAGAGCTTAGCAGTTGCAGCTGCCCTTGGCGTGCCACGTCTAGCCCCGCTGTGAAAGTCACAGACGTGCTGGTGGCTCTAGAAGGCTGCGGGCTTCGGTGGTTAGGACGAGGACGTCACGGCGACGGCGGCCTTGGAAACCGGCAGGACTGACTTAAAGCAGAGAGATGCTATCAGTTCCAGTCACGTCTGCTTACACACACACACACACAACGCAGTGAGGAGCAGATGAGCGAGGAACAGGTTCAAACGCAGATGTCACGTGGCTCGGAGCGCTGGCAATAATCTCACAAAACAGATAAGAGCAACAGTGAGTGTCCTGTTGGAGATCGGCCTGTGTCTTCTATAGTTTATAACGTGTCAGTATTTAACTGTAACGACTCCCCGCGGTCATGATACAATACTGACCAATACACTGACACCTTATATACGCTACTTTAACACAGCAGTGGAGCGCTGTTAGCAGTGTATTCTCTCTCTCCCTCGCTTTCTTGCTCTCTCTCTTGTTTTCATTTTTTCCTTCTCTCTCTCTCTCTCACTCTCTCTCTCTCTCTCACTCTCTCTCACTCTTTCTCGCTTTCTTGCAGCAGTGCTTCTGTA